>JAQZBX010025907.1:0-29249 GCA_029593785.1 Cabassous unicinctus | reverse complement strand
TTGTTATGTTTTCTCTTTGATACTTTTTCTTCTTATTTTATCCCCTTGCTTCTTTCTATGTTCCCTTGAATACAAAAGATTAGGGCCAGAGGAATTGGAAGATGTGAGAAAGGAAGAAGGATAATAGTGATATGGATAAAAGTTAGAAGAAGGGCCAAATAAGAATAAAGGAAATGAATATTTAACTCATGTAGGCAGTATAGATTAATAGGAAAAAAAGTGGGGTGCCTACAATGGACTGGGAAACCAAATAGAGGAATATATATATAATGATTTAGAAAGCTAGAATTATAAGGAGAGAGAGAAAGAGTAAAAAAGGGGATGAAAGGAA
Source organism: Cabassous unicinctus (assembly GCA_029593785.1). Taxonomy (NCBI): domain Eukaryota; kingdom Metazoa; phylum Chordata; class Mammalia; order Cingulata; family Chlamyphoridae; genus Cabassous; species Cabassous unicinctus. The sequence continues at coordinate 28,918 of JAQZBX010025907.1, read as the reverse complement.
AAAGTTAATATTAATAAAAAAAGAGGAAAACAAAATAGAGTAGAAATTGCCATCCTTAAATTTGCACATATGAAAAATCGTGGTATATAAGAGCCACAACAGAAAGCAGAAGGCAGAAAGATGAAGGAAGGATAAGAGATATTTTGGAATACAAAATCAACATTGACAGAAAATGGGAAATCACTGAAGAAGAAGCACAGCAAAGAAGAGACAAACTAGCAGCCCCTACCTTAAAGAAATAAAATGAATGGAAGAAAGAAAGGGGGGAGGAACGAGGAAAGAAAATCAAGAGACAACAAATAAACAGAGAAAAACCAAACAACCACACAGTCAAGCAGTCAAACAAAGCTAAGGAGAATCATTGTTCCTACTAGGGTCCTTGTGGTTCCTCTCAGCCTGCTTGTGTTTTTCAGTCAATTTCCTTTCAGGGTTCTGTCTGCATGTTTTAGAGGAGGTTTTAGCTATTAAACTAAATTAAAATGAAGAATTTATTTTTCATTTTTTAAAGTGACTTTTTTTTTTCCAAAATACAGGACCCAAAATAAGTCCTCTTCTAGACCACCCCCTTCACTGAGGAGACCCTAACTAGGCTTGTGGAAATGAATCAAGCACTTCTCACTTCCTGGACACCCCAGGGAAGGTGAAGCTCTGATGAGAATCAGTGCAAAACTATAAAAACGGCCGACTCTGCCTATTCTGGAGCCAAACCTCAGCATCACTGGGCTGCTAGGTAAATCAGATTACCTCAGCAGGTTCGCTTCTCCCCCAGCCTGGTGATGCTTCATGCTGGCTTATCTGCTGCCCCAAGCTATGAGAGGGTCCAGGCACCCAATTCAATGGTAAAGAATCCCCTCTCTGCCTTCTGTCAGAACCCTCCCTCTCACAGAGAGTGCTCCCCCTCGACAGCTTGGTGGAGTTTGGGACTTATCCCTGGCAGCTAGGTAAATCAACTCCCTCCACAGATTTACCCCCCCCTCTGCTGGGTGTTGATTCAATACAGCTGTTTGGTGCACCCAAGCTGTAAGGGGTTCCAGGCAGGCAAATCCAAACAAAGGGAAGCTCCCCTTTGCCAGAGCCCTCCCACTTTCAGAGAATTCACCCTCTCCCTGGGCCCTGTTACCCATTTGCCGGGACAGGAGTCACAGCTCAAATCAGCTTTTTTTTTTTCCCCTAAAGTTGGGTCTCAGCTGTCTGTGTTAACTACCACAGGCAGGCTTAAAACTCATGAATCTCTACCAAACAGTCCACACCGTTGATATGTGCAGATAAATGTCCCAAACTTTTCACTCCAAGCTTCTCGCTCTCTGGTCCCACAGCACAGACCCCCAGGCAGGACCCCGTCCACAATCCGCCATCCTCAGGAGCTCTCAGCAAGTGCCCTCCTAAACTGATGCCATTTTGCCTCTGCAATAGACTCTCAATTAACTTTGTTGTAGACTTTTCAAAATTTTCTAAATATAAGATCCTGTCATCCACAATTAGTGAGAGTTTTAAGTCTTCATTTCCTATTTGACTATCCTTAAATTTTTTGTTGTCTAATTGTTCTAACTTTAACTTCTAGTACAATATTGAATACAAATGATGACAGTGGGCATCCTTGTCTTCCTCACGATATTTGAGGGAAAGTTTTCAAGATTTCTACATTGACTATGATGTTGACTGAGGGTTTTTCATATATGCCTTTTATCATACTGAGCAATGTTCCCTCTGTTCCTATTTTTGAAGTGTTTTTGTCAAGAACGGATGATAAATTTTGTTGCATGCCTTTTCAGCATCAATTGAGATAATCATGTGTTTTTTTCCTTCAGTTTGTTAATGTGGTGTATTACATTGTTTGATTCCATTATGTTGAATCAGCTTTGCATTTTAGAAATAAATCCTCCTTGTTCATAATTTATAAGCCTTTTGATATGCTGTTTGTGATGGTTAGGCTAATGTGTCAACTCGGCCAGGTAATTGTGTCCTGGTGTTTGTTCCAGCAAGCACTGAGCTAATTGTAATACAAGAGCATTTGTGGACTTTGATCACCAGTGAGTTTACTGCATGGATGGCTGATTACATCTGCATTAATCAGGGCGATTGCATCATTAATGTGTGACTCATTTATCCAATCACTTGAATGCCTTAAAAGGGGAAGTGATTTCAGCATTCAGAGAGAATTTCCTGGATCGTCTTTGGACAGCCACCTTCTCCCAGAAACTCATCCAGGACCTTTCATCGGACTTTAATCGAGGCCCCTGGTTTGCAGCCTGCCTGTGGAACCTGGACTTGTGCATCCCCACTGTCACAATTAGAGATTCTTTTAAAATCTCATATTATTGAAAGATTTCTCCTGTTGATTCTGTTTCCCTAGAGAAACCTGACTAATACAGTTTGGTACCAGGAGTGGTTCTTGAGGAACAGATCTTTAAACAAGGGATGTCTGAGGTGGTTCTGGGAATTTTGTAATTAGCTCTCTACTCTATTTGAACTCAGGTGTACTAAGGCCTCCCTTTCCAATAATGAGGAGTTTGCCAACAGTCCATGGCGTGAGCAGGCAATAAAGATATGTAAAATAGCATCACTGGATGTTCCTACTTCCACATTTATAAGAAGCAGGGATATGGGTGAGATTGTTTTCAGCACCTTAACAGAATTTTTTGGAGTAAAAAGTACAATGATATTGGCTGGCTCCACCTAAGTATTCTAGATGGATTTATAAAAGAAAGAGATGAGCTAACGTCTTCAAATTTGAAATGTAAATGCTGCATGAATGATATGAAAGTTTCTACATGTGCCTTGAAAGATAATATTGCTCCAGGAGCCACAGACTTGAGATATCTGAGAATCAAACCCATACTCTCATTATACTACTAGCAGAATTAAAGAAGAAACTCAATTTTACAGGGTTTCTGCAATTAAAATGATGGCATTGATTGGAAAGGTGTGGAACTCTGAGGATTGGGACGGAGACATATGAGATGATGATAATATTGGTGGGGACATTGGAACCCTAAATTCTGCTGAGACGTTACCAGATAAACATGCAATGGCCTGCCTTGTGGAGACCACACCTTGTCAACTTTGTATCATACAGCCCCAGCCTGCCCCACTGAGTCCAGACCTCCGTCCAGCCCTGAGGTTGGTACTAGCCAAATGCAAGGCTGCATTGCTTAGCCTCTGGTCTGCCCAAGGGAATCTGGACATCCTCCCAGCTCTGAGGCAGGTACAAGACTAACTCTAACATGCACTGCCAGCCTCCAGCCTGCCCCTGAGAGTCTGGACCTCCTCCCTGCCACGAGACAGGTACCAGCCAAACTCCAGGATGCACTGCCCAATTTCCAGTCTCCCCTTTGGAATCTGTATTGCAACCCCTGCCTGAAGAGATTAATTCCCTCTCATCAGAAGAAAATGCAAAGGAATGTCCTGAGGTCAGTGCCCTCTTTCATTCTTTGGTTATAGAATGACCTGCAAGAAATTCTTGCCTTCAAAACATCTCTAATCCTTTTCCTTACCCATACCCCCCACCCCTCTTGTCTTTGAGGTCCATTACCAGACTAAAATCACAACAAGCCCCCAAAGGTGAAATACAAAGTGTGACCCATGAGGAAGTATGCTGTACTCTGAAAGAACTGCATGAGTTTTCCAACTTATATAGATAGAAATTAAGGGAATATGTGTGAGAATGGATACTAAGGGTATGGGAAAATAATGGATGGAAGTTAAGACTGCCACCTGGCCACTTTGGGCTCCTCTTTCCTGTGAATCAACAGGCAAAGAAGGGAATTACTGTCCTGGCTGGGGTGATTGATCCTGACTATCAAGGGGAAATAGGACTATATCTATATAATGGGGGTAAAGAAGAGTTTGCCTGGAATGCAGGAGATCCTCTAGGGCATCTCCTAATACTGCCATGCCCTGTGATTAACGTCAATGGAAAATTGCAACAAACCTGTTCAAGCAGGACTAACAATGTCCCAGAATCTCTGGGAATGAAAGTTTGGGACACCACACCAGGCAAAAATTCATGGCCAGCTGAAGTGTTGGCTGAAGATAATGGGAACATGGAATGGGAGTGGAAGAATGTAGTGATAAAAATGAACTTTGACCATGTGACAAGTTACAGAAATGAGGACTGTAATAGTCATGTACCCTTCTTCCTTGTTTCATTATGAGTATGATTGTATATGTACACAAAACAATTTTCTTGTTTTCTTCCCCGACCCTTTCCCCTATCATATGAAAAGTTGTATTAATTTAATGTCATAATATTTAAGGATGCTGAGTTTAAGAGTGAATATTACCCAAGGACTTTCACCCTATTCTGTGGGGAATTAAAACGTTTCCAGTAGTACGCAGGAGAAATGAACATTTTTAGGCAGAAATATGTATGTATGCTTGTCTGTAATTGTTTTTACTTAGAGACTAAGTATGGTTTAGGGTAATGTGTATGGATGCTGAGTTGACAAGGGGTGGACTGTGATGATTAGGCTAATGTGTGTGTCAACTCGGCCAGGTAATTGTGTCCAGGTGTTTTGTCCAGTAAGCACTGGGCTAATTGTAATACAAGAGAATTTATGGATTTCTATCACCAGAGAGTTTACTAGGTGGATGGCGGATTTCATCTGCATAAATCAGGGAAATTGCATCATCAATGACTGATGCTTTTATCCAATCAGTTGAATGCCTTAAAAGGGGAAGTGACTTCAATATTCAAAGAGAATATCCCAGCTCGTCTTTGGACAACCAACTTCTCCCAGAAACTCATCAAGGACCTTTCATCAGAATTTCTTTAGAGCCTCTGGTTTGCAGTCTGCCTGCAGAACCTGGACATGTACATCCCCATGGTCGCATGAGAGACTCTTATAAAATCTCATATTATTGACAGATATCTACTGTTGATTCTGTTTCTCAAGAGAACCCTGACTAATATACCGTTGGATTCTATTTGCAAGTAATTTGTTGAGAATTTTTACACCAATGTTCATTAGAGAAATGGTCTGTAATTTTCTTTTCTTGTGATATCTTTATCTGGCTTTGTTATTAGGGTGATTTTGGCTTCACAAAATGTGTTAGGTAATTTTCCCTCCTCTTCAATTTTTCGGAGGAGTATGAACAGGAATGGTGTTAATTCTTTTAGAAATACGTGAAGCACTCTGGTCCTGGACTTTTCTTTGTTGAGAGATTTTTAATGATGGATTCAATCGCTTTAAATGTGTTTGCTTTGTTAAGTTCCTGGATTTCTTGTTGCATCAGTGTAGGTTGTTTGAGCATTTGTAGCAGTTTGTCCATTTCATGTAGGTTATCTATTTTCTTGGTGCTAATTTTTCATAATATCAATTTATGATTCTTTTTATTTCTGTGGGGTGAGTCATAACTTCACCCTTTTCATTTCTGATTGTATTTAATAACATCTTCTCTCTTTTCCTTTTGTTAGTCTAGCTATGCATTTGTCAAATATGTAAGCCTTTTTAAAGAACCTGCTTAAGTTTCAAAGAACCAGATTTTGGTTTTGTTGATTTCTCCATTTTTTTTTTTTTTTTGACTCTCAATGTCATTCTTTGTATTCTAATCTTTATTATTTCTTCCCTTCTGCTTCCTTTGGGATTGGATGCTGTTCTTTTTCCAGTTTCTCCAATTATTCAATTAAATCTTTGTGTTTAGCTCTTTCTTCTTTTTTATTATATTCATTTAGGGTTATAAATTTCCCTCTCAAGACTTCCTGCACTGTATACCATAAGTGTTGATAAGTTGTGTTCTCATTTTCATTGGTCTTAGTATATTTGCTAATTTCACTTGCAATTTCTTCTTTGACCCACTTATTTATTTAGGACTGTCTTGTTTAGCCCCCACATGTTCACAAATTTACCTCTTTCCTGTCTATTATTCTTTTCCAGTTTCATTCCATTGTAATCTGAGAAGGTGCTTTCTTTAATTTCAATCTTTTTATATTTATTAAGAGCTGCATTGTGGTCTCTCGTGGAGAAAGATCAATGGGCACTTAGGAAGAATGTATATCCTTCTGAGTTTGTTTGCGACATTCTGTATATTTCTGTTGGGTCTAACTCTTTTAAAATATTGCTCAAGTTCTCGGTTTCCTTGTTGATGTTTCATCTAGTTCTATCTAATGATGTAAATGGTGTGTTGGAGACTCCAATGATTATTATAGAGATAACTATTTCTCACTTCAGGTTTTCCAGAGTTTGCCTCAATTATTTTGCATTAACCTGGATAGTTGCCTAGATATTTATGAGTGTTATACCTTCCTGGTGGAGTGTCCCTTTATTAATCCATAATGCCCTTCTGCTTTTGGTATAATTTTCCTGCATTTAAACTCTGTTTTGCCTGATATTATTATATTATTATAGACAACCCTGCTCTTTTTTGGTTACTATTTGCATGGAGTGTATTTTTCCAACCTTTCACTTTTCAACCGATTTGTATCCCTGGGTCTAATGTGGGCCTCTTGTAAGCAGCATATGGATAGCTCATGTTTTTTTATCCATTCTGTCATTCTATACTTTTGATTGGGGTATTTATTCCATTCACGTTCAATGATATTACAGTAAATGCTTTATTTACTTCCAATAATTTATTTTTTAATTTTCATATGTAGTATCATATTTTCATGTGTCTTTTTACTCTTTTTACAGTGTTGGTTTTTATTGGGATCACATTAAACCTGTAGATTAGTTTGGGTAGGATAGACATCTTGATGATGTTTAGTCTCACTATCCATGAACAGGGAATATTCTACCATTTATATATGTCTTCTTTGATTTCCTTTAACAGAGATGTGTACTTTTATGTATATAAGTCCTTTACATCTTTAGTTAAATTTATTCCTAGGTATTTGATACTTTTAGTTACTATTGTAAATGCTGTTTTTTTTAAAATTTCCTCCTCAGATTGCTCATTATTGGTGTACAGTAATGCTACTAAATTTTGAGCATTGATCTTATAGCCTGCAACATTACTGAATACCTTTATAAGTTCTAGAAACTTTGTTGTAGATTTCTCAGGACTTTCTATGTACAGTATCATGTAATCTGCAAATAGTGAAATTTTTACTTCCTCCTTTCCAATTTGGATGACTTTATATCTTTTTCTTGCCACAGTGCTTGCACAAGTACTTCTAACAAAATGTTAAATAGGAGTGGAGATAGTGGGCATCCTTGTTTTTTTCCCAATCTTAGAGGGATAGCGTTTAAGATTTCACCATTGAAGATGATGTTGGCTCTGGGTTTTTCATATATACCCTTTATCATGTTTAGAAAGTTTCCTTCTATTCTTATATTTTGAAGTGTTTTAATCAGGAAAGAGTGCTTTATTTTGTCAAATGCTTTTTCTGCATCTATACGGATGATCAGGTGATTTTTCTCTTTCAATCTGTTTATGTGGTGTATTACATTGATTGATTTTCTTATGTTTAACCATCCTTGCATACTCAGGATGAAACCCACTTAATCATGGTTTATAATTCTTTTGATATGTTGTTGAATGCGATTAGCAAGTATATTGTTGAGGATTTTAGCATCTAGTTTCATTAGAGAGATTGGGCTGTAATTTTCCTTTCTTGTGGCATCTTGTTTCGCTTTGGTATTGGGGTAATGCTGACATCATAGAATGAGTTAGGCAATTTTCTTTCTACTTCTATTATTCGAAACAGTTTAAGCAGGATTGGTGGTGGTTCTTTGTGAATTGTTTGGTGGAATTCACCTGTGAAGCCTTCTGGTCCTGGGCGCATCTTAGTTGGGATGTTTTGAATGTATATCCCGCTGTATTTGGTTGTAGCGTTCTGTATATATCTATTATGTCCTCATCCTCCAATGTATTATTCAAAGTCGGTTTGTTTATTGATTCTCTGTTGAGACGTTCTGTCTAGTGGTGATAATAGTGTATTAAAGTCCCCCACTATAATTGTAGAATCTTCTATTTCTCCACTTAATTTTTCCAGTGTTTGCCTGACGTATTTTGATGTTCCCCGGTTAGATGCATAAATATTTATGATAGTTTTATCTTCTTGAAAGATTACCTCTTTTACTAATATATAGTGCCCATCATTGTCTCTTACAATACTTTTGCATTTAAAGTTTATTTTGTCTGATATTAGCATAGCTACTCCTGCCCTTTTTCGGTTCTTGTTTGCTTGTAAGGTTTTTTTCCCAGCCATTCACTTTCAGTCTTCTTGAATCCCTGGGTCTAATGTGCATTTCTTGTAGATAGCACACAGATGGATCATATTTCCTTATCCATTCTGCCAATTTGTGTCTCTTGAATGCTGAGTTTATTACATTAACACTCAGTTTTATTATTGTCAAGGAATTACTTACACTAGCCATATTTTCTTTAGGTTTATGTATGTCGTATGTTTATTTTTGTATTTCTCCTTTTGTCTATTTACTTTTACTTACACTCTCCTCCAACTATCTATCTCCTGCTATTTTTTTTTTTCATGTCAATCTGCAGAACTACCTTTATTATTTCTTGGAGGGCAGGTTTCTCATTGTCCTATTTTCTAATTTTTGTTTATCTGTGAATATTTTGAACTCTCCATCATTTTTCAATGCCATCTTTGATGGATAGAGAATTCTTGCCTGGATTTTTTTTTTCTTTTAATACCTTAACTATGTCATACCACTACTTTCTTGCCTTCATGTTTTTTGATGAGAGATGAGTACTTAATCTTATTGAGCTTCCCTTCTATGTGATGGTTTTCCTTTCTATTGCTGCTCTCAGCATATTGTCTTTGTCTTGAATATTGGACTGTTTGACATGTATATATCTTGGAGTAGGCATGTTGGGATTTTTACTGTTTAGTGTTTGCTGCGCTTCCTGGATATAGAAATCTATCTTCCTCAATAGGGTTTGGAAATTTTCATCTATTATTTCCTCTAACACTCCGGGTTACTTTTGATTGATTTTATTGAACTGAACCATTGCTACCTTCCTAGGGTAAGGCTCAGTAAGTCAGTGTGTAGTCATTTGTACATACTCTTGGATTTCGTTGGATATTATTTAGTTTTATATTTATGAGGAATTATTCTAAATTGTTTTAAGTTCTTGTGATGTCTTCATATGACTTTGGTATCAATGTATCCTAACCTCAAAAATGAGTTATGAAATATTTCCTCCTTTTTATTTTTTAGAAAAGATTGGGAGTGATTTTGTTAATTCTTCTTAGAATGTTTGCTAATACTGTATTCACCAGTAAAATCATGTGACACTTCACTGTTCTTTATAGAGATCCTTTTGAATACTATTTCATTCTCTACTTTTACTGGTCTTTGGAGAATTTTTTATTGAGTCAGTATAGATAATTTGTGTATTTTTCTAAATTTTGCATTTTCCTCTAGGTTATCTAATTTGAAGATGAATATTTGTTGTAGTATTCTCTTACAATTCTTTTTAGTTCTGTAAGGACTGCTTTCATTTTTTTTACTTAGTTAAATCTCTTGTTTCTTTATTAGTCTACCTAAAGTTCTGTCCATTACATTGAGCTTTATACAGAGCTATCTTTTGGTGACATTCTCTTTGTTTTCTTCTTGTTTCAATTATTTTTTAACATACTTAGATTACATGAATGTTACACAAAAATTGTAGGGATTCCCATGTGCCCCACCTCCCACTCCTCCCACAACATCCCTCATAAACATCTTCCATTAGAGTGGCACATCACCTGCAATAGATATACACATCTTGGGGCTTTGCCACTGAGCATGGACCATAGTTCACATTGTAGACCACACTCTCTCCCAAACAATTCTGGATGTTATATGCTGATGTAAAATGGCCTATATCTTTCATTGCAATGTCACTCAGGATAATTCCCAAGTCCCGAAAAAGCCCCTGGATTACAACTTCTTTTCCCTCTCCCTGCCCCCAAAGCATCCAGTGGTCACTGGCTCCACATTAATCTTGTAATTACTTCCATTGCATGAATCACAATATGTCTATAACAGAATACCAGTAAGTCCACTCTGTTCCATAGCTCTTCCCCCAATCCTGAGGATTCTGAGATGGTGATGTCCACTCCACCTTTAAGTGAGAGGGAGCTTATATCCCATGGATTAGATGGATGGGATTAACCTGCCTGCAGTTGCAGACACTCTCCATTTCCTTGGATGGTCATAGTCCATCATCATCTCCCAACCAGGTGTCCAGTTTTAGTCCATTGATCTGTAGAGTAGGAGTTGCAGCTCCACCAAGATTATGGGCCCAGCTGGCACATGGACAGCCCAAAGACTCTGGTCTCTGGAAGTACACCTACAAAATCAGGCACCACATATAGGTTTGAATGGAAGAAAAGACATACTTGGGTCCAACTCTGTCACTCTAATAAACAAGGATTACAAAGCAGGGCCCAATTCTAAGGCATGAAACCTGGGGCTATCTGCCTTGACATAGGACACTGGTATCTCCAGAGCCCTCAGGAGGCCCTCTGTTTGGGGTGATAGCCACATTGGAAGCCTATGAAGTCCTATTGAAATGTGCATAAACGTTACCTCTCAGATGACCTCCCGACTCACTTTGATGTCTCTTAGCTATACCAAATCATTTGTCTTTACCTTTCCCCCCTTTTAATTTGAGGTATTTTTCAAGTTGTATTACCAGTTGCCACTTGTTCATAATCCCTCATTGTCAGGGAGGCTCATCTCTGGGAGTCATGTCCCACACTGGGAGGAAGATAATGCATTCATATGCTGAGTTTGGCTTAGAGAGAGGACACATTTGAGTAACAAGGATACTCTTAGATGGCAACCCTTAGGCACCCCATAACAATAGGCTAAGGTTCAATTTCAAGAGCAAAGAGTCGTAAGACTAGTCATCAATAACAAGAGCCCATCAGTGGATCACCCACCTTTGCCAGACACTGCTCCTTCACTTCGGGGACTGTTGCTATTCCCTTGGAGAATATGGCAGGGCTCTCCAGGATGGGAATTCTGTATTCTCTCATTTATTGAGTGGTTCTCCACCCACTGTGACCATGCCCCATGAGCATTTGAACAATTTTAAATACCTTTTAGGTATGTAGAGGTGAACTTCCTCCCATGCACCCCCTATCCCTGAGAGCCCCCACCAATGATCCTCTCCCACCCCAGTTTTAACCATTCTGTGATCCAAAGCTTCTTTAAAGATGAAGCCAATACAATAGCCAAATACAATTAGTAGGAAAATGAAATAATCATGATGTTTAAATGTATGAGATAAAATACATGAAAACTTAAAAAAATTAAAAATAAAATAAAATTAAATAATTGGGTTATTCAAAAAATGAGAAAAATTTAATTTATTTTTATTTTTATTTTTTTACATTTTGCAATTTATCACTGCAATAACTGGTGCCCAGGTTTTACCATGGCACCTTGCCCCTGTAAATCCCCAGTGTCTCACTATTTTTCCTTTAATTTTCAAAAAAGTTTTAGGTCACAGCAAATTCACACAAAGTATAAAATGTCTTTTTGTATTTCTATATTTTTTATACTCTTAAATGTATTTTTTTTACTTCAGAGAACTCAAGTTTAGTTGGCTTTTCTTGACCTAGTTCATGAAAATGTGAAAATAGAATATTCTTTTGAGATCTTTGTTCTTTTCTAATGTAAGTGATATTAGATTTAACTCTCCCTTTGAGAACTGCCTTGACTGGATCCCATAAGTTTAGGTACCTGGTGTTTACTATTTCACTTATTGACATTTCCTTTTTTCTTTACTGGTTTACTTTTTTTAAAAAAATCAATTTTATTGATACATATTAATAAAGCATACAGTGTACAATCAATGGTATTTGGTATAATCACATAGCTGTGTATTCACCACTTTAATCATTATTAGACCATTTCCATTACTTCATTAATAATAATAAAAAAGAGAGCATACAAACAAACCAGAAAATTCCTCACCTCTCAAACTCTGGTTCTCCTCCTGTACATAGCTGCTATATCTGGCTATTCTTGCACGGTTATTTATTTGTTTTATTTTAACCTATTCACATACTATATGATCTATCCAAAGTGTATAATCAATGGGTTTTAGTATAATTACAATGATGTACATTCATTATCTCAAAAATTTAGAACAATTTCATTACTTCAAAAAGAAACACTTCACACAACTTAGCATTCCTCCAAAGCCCAACATAACCACTAATCTAATTTCATCTTTATAAATTGATTATATTTACAATTTATATAAAAGGAATCATACAATATATAGTATTCTTTGTCTGGGCTCCTTCACATAGCATAATTTTTTGTCTGATGTTAACATTTTGTAGTATTAACCTACATTTGTTCAGCTTCAAAGAAAATGATCTTATGTATGCAATTTTACCCATATTCATATTTCACATAATATATTTATTTTTTATGTAGTACATTTGTTTCTTAATAGTGAAATCACGCAATATTTGTCCTTTTGCGTCTGACTTGATTCACTCAACATAATGTCCGCCAGATTCATCCATGTTTTCATATGTTTTACAACACCATTTTTTCTTACCACTACATAATATTCCATCGTGTGTATACTGCACAATTTGTTTTTACATTTACTAGTTGATGAACACATGGATTGTTTCCAATATTTGGCTATCATGAATAACCAATAGTTATTCATCTGCTGTGAACATCAATGTGAAGATGTCTATTCATGTCTCTACTCTCAGTTCCACTGGGTATTGACAGTTCCCATGGCAAGTCTATATTCAACTTCCTTAGGACATGCCAGACAGTCCCCAACAGTGGCTGTATCATTCTACATTCCCACCAAAAGTGAATAAGCATTCCTATCTCTCCATATCCTCTACATCACTGACAGTTTTCTGACATTTTAATAGCATCCAGTCTAGTAGGTTTGAAATAATATCTCATTGTAGTTTTGATTTGCATTTCACTAATCACTAGTGATGTTGAACATTTTTTTCATGTGTTTTTTTGCATTTGTATTTCTTCTTTGGACAATTGTCTTTTCAATTCTTTTGTCCATTGCTTACTTAGATAGTTTTCCTTTTTATTGTTGAGCACTATGATCTACTTATATATCATGGATATTATCTTTAATCAGATATTTGATTGCCAAATATTTTCTCCCATTGAATTGACTGCCTTTCCACAGTTTTGACAAAGTCTTTTGAGATAGAAAAGTATTGAATTTTAAGGAGGTCCAGTTTATCTAATTGTTCTTTTGTTGCTTGTGCTTTAGGTGTAAGTTTTAAGAAATTATTGCCTACAACAAGATCTTGAAGATGTTTTCCTATATTTTCTTCTATGAGTTTTATTGTTGTTTTTTGCATATTTAGGTCCTAATGCATTTTGAGTTAATTTTTTATAAGTTGTAAGATAAGGGTGTTTTTTCTTTGTTTTGGATATGGCTACCCCATTCTCCCAGATCATTTGTTGAATAGACTCTTCTTCCCCAGCTGGGTGGGTTTAACAGCCTTGTCAAAACTCACATTACTGGAGATGTGAAGCTCTATTTCTGAGTTCTTGATTTGGTTCTATTGTTCAGTTTGTCTGTCCATGTGCCAGTACTATGCTGCTTTTATCATTGTAGCTAAATAATATGCTTTGAAGTCAGGAAGTGAAAGTCCTTCAAATTTGTTCTTCATTTTTATGACATTTTTGGCTATTCAGGGCCTCTTGCCCTTCAAATTAATTTTATTTTTGGTGTTTTGATTCCTGCAAAAAAGTCTTTTGGCATTTTATTGGGATTGTGTAGAGTCTGTAAATCAATTTGGGTAGAATTGACATTTAAAGATATTTCATCTTCGAATCCTTGAACCCAAAATATCCTTCTATTTGCTTAAATCTTCTGTTTCTTTTAGCAATATTTTGTAGTTTTCTGAAATCAGATCATTTATGTCCTCAGTTAAATTTATTCCTAATATTTGATTGTTTCTGTCACTATTATAAATTGAATTTTTTTCTGATTTCCTCATCAGATTGCACACCAGTCGTCTATAGAAACACTATTGAATTTTACAATTTAATCTTGTATCCCACCACTTTGCTGAACTCATCTATTAATTCCAGTAGCTTTATTTTGGATTTCTCAGAATATTCTAGAAATAGAATCCTGTCATTTGTAAATAGTGAAAGTTTTATTTTTTCCTTTCCTATTTGGATGCCTTTTATACTTTTGTGTAGTGTAATTGCTCTACCTAGAATTTATATCATAATATTGAACAATAATGTGACTGAGGGCATTCTTGTCTTGTTCCTGGTCTCATCAAGAAAGCTTTCAGTCTTCATGGTTGAGTACAATGCTAGCTACAAGTTTTTCATATCTGCACTTTACCATATTAAGAAAGCTTCCTTCTATTCCTATATTTTGGAAGATTTTTCTCAGGAAATGGTACTGTATTTAAAAAATGCCATCTCTGCATCAATAGAGAGGATCATATAATTTTTCTTCTTCAATTTATCAAATTGTTTTATTACACTAACTGATTTTCTTGTGTTGAGCAACCCTTGCATACCTGGGATAAAACCCACTTGATTGTGGTGTATAATTTTCTTAATGTGCTTTGGGATTCTGTTGGCAAGTTTTGTATTTTGTTAACAGCACAGGAAGTCAATTTTATGTTTTCAGTTTTTTTAAATATATATTTTTATTTTTTAAAGATACTTAGATTATACAAATATTACACACGTTGAGGAATTTTGCACCTATATTCACTACAGATATTGGTCTGCAATTTTCTTTTTTCATAATATCTTTATCGGGTTTTTGATATTAGGGTGCTTTTGGTGTCATAGAATGTGTTTGGTAGTATTCTTTCCTTTTCAATTTTTTGGAAGAGTTTAAACAATATAGGTATTAGGTCGTGTTTGAATGATTGGCAGAATTCACCTTGAAAGCTATCTGGTCCTGGGCATTTAATTTGAGGATCTCTTCTCTTATGATTGTGTTTTGATGTATTCTATTTCTTCTAGGGCCAGTGTAGGTGGTTCATATGTTTCTAGGAATTTGTCCAGCTAATCTACACTTTCTCGTTATTTGGTCATATAGTTATTCATGGTATAATCTTACAGTCTTTCTTATTTCTTCATGGACAATTATAGTTTTCCCCCTCTAATTTTTTATTTTATTTATTTCTGTCTTCTCTACGTTTATCTGTTTTATGTCTAGCTAAGAATTTGTCCATTTTATTGATCTTCTTCAAGAGCCAACTGTTGGTTTTGTTGGTTGTCTCTATTTTTTTTTTCTTTTTTTTTCTTTTGGTTCTCAATTTCATTTATTTCTTAACTGATCTTTACAATTTCTTTCCTTCTGCTTGGTTTCAGATTAATATGCTGTTCTTTTCTAGTTCTTCCCAGTGTACAGCTAGGTCTTCAATTTTAGCTCTTTCTTCTTATTTACTGTAAGAAATGAGGACTATAATTTTTCCTCTCAGTACTGCCTTTGTGGTGTTCAAAAAGTTGTGATAAGTAGTGTTTTCATTTTCATTTATCTCAAGATATTTGCTGAATTCACTTGCAATTTCTTCTTTGCCCCACTGATTATTTAATAGAGTGGTGTTTAATCTCAGTTTATTTATGAATTTTCCCTTTTCCCATCCATTATTGATTTCTAGCTTCATTCCTTTGTGAAAAGAGAAAGTGTTTTGTATAATTTCAAATTTTTAAATTTATTGAGGCTTGTCTTGTGTCCCAACATATTGACTATCTTTGAAAAGAATCCAATAACACTTGAGAAAAATGCATATCTTGCTCTACTAGGGTGCACTGTTCTATAGATATCTTTTATTTCTAGTTAATTTATCATATTATTCAAATTATCTGAATCTTTATTTATCCTCTGTCCAGATGTTCTATCCAATATTGAGAATGGTGTATTGAAGTTTCCAACTATTATTGTAGAAACATCTATTTCTCCCTTCATCTTTACCAGTTTGTGCCTTATGTAATTTGGGGCACTGAAGTTAGGTGCATAAATATTTAGAATAGTTATTTCTTCTTACTGAATTGCCCTTTATTTAATAGATAATGACCTTCATCCCTTATAGTATTTTGTATTTGAAGTCTATTTTGTCTGATATTAGACATCGTTACTCCAACTTTTTTTTGGTAACTAATTGGGTGGAATATTTTTTTCAACTTTCACGTTTTACCTGGTTGTTTTATTACATCTGAGTCGAGTATCTTGTAGACAATATAGAGATGGCCCATATTTTTTTTATCATTCTGTCAATCTATGTCTTTTTGATTGGGGGATCAAGTGATTAACATTCAGTGTTATTATTGTAAAAGCATTTGCTTACTTCTTCCATTTTAACCTTTGGCTTTCTTTTGCCGTATCATAAGATTGTCTATTTGTTGCCCTTTAATTTATCCTTGCTAATAATATTCATTTCTACACTCTTATCCAATCTCACTCTCTTGTTTTCCCTTTCAGACTGCAGCACTCTCTTTAGTATCTCTTGTAATTCTGGTCTTAGGGTAACATATTTTATCAGTTTTTGTTTGTCTGTGAGGATGTGAACTCCCTTTTATTTTTGAAGGATAGCTTTGCCAAATACATAATTCTTGGTTGACACTTTTTCTCTTTTAGTTTATTAAATACACCATACCACTTCCTTATCTCCTCCATGATTTCAGATGAGAGGTTGGCACTTAATCTTTTTGAGTTTCCCTTGTATGTGATGTTTGCTTTTCTCTTGCTGCTTTCAGAATCTTCTCTTTATCTCTATTATTTGGCATTCTGATTAGTAGATTTTTCAGGGTAGTTCTTGTCATATTTATTCTGTTTGGGGTTCATTGCTCTTCTTGGATATTGATATTTATGTCTTTCAAAAGGGTAGGGAAGTTTTCAGTCAATATTTCCCCAAATATTCTTTTTGCCCCTTTTCCTGTTTCTTCTCCTTCTGGGACATTGATAATGCATATGTTTTTGCATTACATGTTGTCATTGAGCTACCTGAGACCCTGTTTCATTTTTTCCATTCTCTTTTCCTTCTGGTCTACTGTATTTTCCAGTTCAGGTATTTTGTCTTTGAAATCTTTAATTCTATCTTTGAGCATTGCAAATATGCTCTTATGGCCTTCTAATGTATTTTTTAAATCTTTATTTACTTTTTTAAAAAATTTATCCCTCCATACCCAGATGTTTCTCTCATCTGTCAGCTTATCGTTTGCTCGTCTTATACAGGAGGCAATGGAACTAAACCCATATGGTATGTGAATGCCCAATGGCCTGGGCCACGTTCACTCACCATAGGCAGTGGCATCTACTGGCTTGTGGCATTGGCTCATTTAGGCATCCTCTCATTGTGACAGGTGTGGCGTCTAGCTCATTGCAATGTATGCAGCATCTATCTCTTGCAACAGTTGTGGTGTCTAGTCCATTTTTGTGGGTGCAGTGTGCAGCTCATAATGGAGGGTGTGGCATCTGGTAGTCTTCTTTGGGAGGCACCAGGTGCCCAACTGGTTGAGTCACATCTGCTTCCCTCTAATGCATTTTTTATCTCATCTATTGTGTCTTTCATTTCCTTAAGGTCTGTTACTTTTTTTGCAGACTTTCAAATTGTTCATTATACCCACTTAGTGTCATCTTACTATCCTTTATCTCTTTAGTCATATTTTCTTTCAATTTCTTTAAATCAATCTAGGAGAGGTGTGATTATCATTGATTAATTGTCTTAAAATCTGAATATCTTCAGGATATTTCATTTGTTCCTTTGCTAGACAATCTCTTCCTGTTTCCTAGTTTGGCTTGTAATTCTTTCCTGATGTCTAGGTATCTCAATATGTTGTTGAATTTATTTTAATAGCCTATTTCTTTCTATTGCAATTTATAATTATATCTTCTCATCTTTGTTTGATTCTATTCCAAGTCTTTAAAATTGCCTAGCTTAAGTTATCAAAATCATGCAAGGGATTAACTAATGGGATGCAGATTTCCTCTCAGATCTATGGAACAAAGATATGCAACTGCAGTTTTTGTCCATACAATTCCATATCTGCCAGCAGATGACACTTTTGTTGAACATTTCCACAGAGGTGTATCTCTTTCTGTTTTCCTTTGGTTTAGTCTGGCCAAAGCCAAGATTCAAAGCAGTCTCTGCTGGATGAATTTACTGTAAAAAAAGACACAGATTACCTCTCCCTTTTCCCTTGTAGCTGCTGACAAAGAGGAAGATGCCTTTTCCTATCTCAGTCAGCTGCGATGAATCAAGCGTTTACTCCTGCTTATTATTTTGTAGGTGGGGGAGCGGAGTCCTTCCCTGGAAGTTTAGTAACTCAGAGTTTGCTATTTTGGTTTCTTCATCTCTCTATCCCTTACCCTCCAAGTAGTGGTAATACACTGTCATTGTCTGCTGACCCTCAAAGCAGGACTCTAATGCAATTTTTAGCATTTTCTCCATTCTTTTTGTGAGAAAGCTAAGCCTTGCCTGCCTCATGTGATGCCATTTTACCACAATCCTTGTGATTTTTTCTTTTACCGATGGCATTTGTGTGTCATTTAATTTCTGCATATGTTTGAATTGTCTATTTTTCTTTTTTGTTCCTCATATATTCTATTACTGCTTATTTTTAACTTTACTTTATTTTTCATGTTTTGCCTTTCTGAATCCATTATGATTTCCTTTTGTGTATATTTTCAGATGTTTCTTTGTGGTTATCATTGATAAGCATTGAATGTCTTAAAACTGTATCAATCATATAAGAAGTTTTGATTTGTATATATGGTACATATACAACTTTTAACTAAAATTATATAGTTTGAACTTATACTATTAATTCAATGGCATATAATAATTATGTTCCTGTACTCCTAAGTAACCCACTTTATGTTGTTTTGCCATGAATTACATCTTTATAACTGTATGCCTAAAGACACCTATTCATTTATTTATAATTTAATATTTTAAAACAGATCAGCAATAAAAAGTGGAGTTATAAACCAAAAAATATCACCAATATAGTTGCATTTAATGGGGATATTTATTTCCTTTTTAGTTTTAAGTTACAGTCTAGCATTATTTCCTTTCAATCTGAAGGATTCCTTTTAAAAACTTTTGTCAGGGTGATATAGGAACAACAAATTCTCTCACCTTTTGTTTATCTAAGAATATCTTAAATTCATTCTCATTTTTGAAGAAAAAAATTGCCATATATTGATTTCTAGATTGAAAGGTTTTTTCCCCTTCTTACTCTTTCAAACTGTCATCTCACTCCCTTCTGTAATCCAGGATTTCTGCAGATAATTGACTCTGAATATTCTTTAGGATTCTTAGTACATGATGAGTATCTTCTCCTTTTCAACACAGTGTTCTTCATTTTGCCTGGCATTCAACAGGTTGATTACAATGTGACTCAGTGTGGTCATTTGTACATTTATTCCACTTGGAGTTCATGGAGTTTTATGGGTGTGTATATCCAGGTATTTCTTCAAATTTGGGAAACGTGTCCATTATATATTTAAATACTCTTTCTGACACTTTTCTCTCTCTTCTCCTTCTGGGACTCTCATACTGCTTGTGTTTGTACAATTGATGGTATTCTAATAATTTTCTTCACTTTTAGTCATTCTTTTTTCTCCCCACATTGAACAATTTCAGTTGTCCTATATTCAAGTTGGCTGATTCATTTTTCTGCCAGTTCAAATCTGCTGTTGAACCTCTAATGAATTTTTAAATTCAATTTATTTTACTTTTCAACTACAAAATTTCTGTTTGTTTTTTCTTTATAGTTTCTATCTCTTTATTGAAATTCTCATTTTTTCATAGGTCAATTTCCAGATTTATGTCAATTAATTCTTCGTGTTTTCCTTTCCTTTAAATTAACTAGTAATTCCAATGTATGTGCTTCTTCAGGGACTGTTTCAAATGCTTTATTTTATACTTTTGAATGGGCCATCTTCTTTTGACCCTTTATGTGACTTTGGATTATTTTTTTAAATCAAGACATTTGAATATTTTACTGTTTTCATTTTGGTATCAGATTCCTCTCCTACCCCAAGTTTTTTCAGGTTATTGTTGTTTTTGTTGAAGGTTGTCATAATTTATTTGTGCAGCACGTAACCAGAACTGCACTAAGCCTAGTTATCAGCCTGAGGTAAAAGCTTAGGTTTTTTCACTTCTTTTATGAGTATGGGCATGCCAGAGTATGTGCATGTTTTCTAAATTCCCCCATATACACAGGCTGTCCTGAATACTCCTTCATCCTAATGCAACCCTCCAAAATCCTCCATCCTGAACCCCTACAGCAGTATTGTATGTCTTTCATGTAAACTTTCACCCAGATGAATGTGGTATCAATGTTCCCTTTCTGTGCTTGTACATCCATACATGCTGATTCTGTGCCTGAGGAAAACATAAGATTGGCAATGCAGAGATAATAGCCTCCGGTCATTCCTTCAGATTGGATGGGTTTGAACAGACAAACATACAGGATAATTGTGCATAAAATGTGTTCTGCTTCACCAGAGCAAGGAACAAGCAGCCTTCCCTGAGAACACCAGTTGCCCTCCTACAAAATGCTTTCAAACTAGGAAGGAGTGGGAAGAGGATTGTAAAAGGCCAAGAGTCTTTCATACGATTTTTAAGTTGTTCATTTTTTTAAAAAATTCAGTTTGATCTTAGGTACTGTAACCCTTAGTTGTAAAGTGTTTGGAAAAATTTAGTTCTGACTATTTCTGTTTCTCTTTATTTTTTTTGGGGGGATGGGATTTTAGAGCTGCTATTCTGCTGATGACAGCCCTTCCTCACAGATTTTTTGGCACTCTTATATGATAGCTGTTTTACTATATTTATGTGTGATTATTCTACTTAAGTGATATATTTATGCTTAAGCCAGGTAAACAATGTGTTGTTAAACTCAGATTTTTTTTACATATTAATTATGAGCATGCTAATTGTTTTTTCTTAATTTTTCTTTCAGAAAATGATATTTTTCTCTTATATTTGAGGAAACTATAGTAAGTTACATTTCCTATCTCAATTCTCACTTCTTTCTGAATAGAATACTACTATTTTTCTTTGGAAGTGAAGGGGAATTGCATATAGCTGAAACAGTGATCTCACAGCCATCCCAGATAAGCAGGGGTTATCTGTTTTACATTTCTACAGCTGCTGTAACAATTTGTCACACTAATCATCCCCATAAACAATACACATTTAGTATCTTTCAGTGTGTGTATCAGTAGTCTGAACTTTCCCATTTACCTAAATATCACTATGTCTACAAGCTGTATTACTTTCTGGAGGTTCTTATGGTGACTCTACTTTTCTAGCTATTTCCTGTTTCTACTGCTCACCCAAATTAATTGTCCTGTAGACCTCTTCCATATTCAATAACAGGAAAAGTCCACCTCATCCTTCTACTTTGCATCACTATGACACTAACTATTCTGCATTTCTTGTCCATATATTTGGCCACCCAGATAATTCAAGATATTCTCCCTATCATAAAGCTAGATGATTAATAACCCTAATTCCATCTGCTACTTACTTACCTCTTGTCATGTGACCTGACATATTCACATATACCTAACATATTCACAATAAGATGTGGAATATGGGGTATACAATTATTCTGTCTACCATGCCACATGCCACATTTTGGACCAAAGAGATGTAAGCTGAATTCTGTTGTTAAGACAGTCTCTCTGCTTGGGATATAGATTCAATGTCTGGAGGTGCAGCAGCACTCCTATGATCATAAGTTCAAAAACAACATGTTGAAAAATGAAAAAAAATTTTTTATGACATCATTAAAATGCCATGCTAACTCTGAACTGACTAAACCTAGATCTATGATTTTGGGATTATTTGTTTAAATATCACTGTTAATTAAGTCAATGTTTTCTTTGAACTTTATGTTACTTGTAACTGAATGTTGTCACTAAGTATTCACACTATTGATTATATATTTCAGATTTTTGTAACATATCAATAATATACTTATTCAAAGGGATCAATAAATGGTTATATTCTATGTGTATTTTTTTATAATCAGAACAATATTACTGTATTTTACACATTGATGATTGCTATAGATGAAGTTCTATGATGAATTCCTAAGTCCCTGTTAACTAATTTCCTTTGAAATATCACCTCCTCCCAGCAAGGCCCAATTGCTCCATCTACCAGATTGAAATCCTCATAAATACATTAAGCAGCTGGTGAGTCAAAATGCAATATATACATGAGCAAATCATGATAGTATCAGTGAAACAAGATTCTCCCAGCTCACCTAATCAATGAATAAGATATGAGTTTCCTGAACTCAGTGAGGTTTCTGGAAGCAAAGTATTATTTCTTTATAACCCAGCCATGGATTTCTGGAGATAAGGGACAGGGAAGTAATACTTACATCTGACGTAGACTAGACCTTCTGGAGTGGACTTTCCATAGGTGTGCATAACATGTATAGTTTAATTATCAATTTATTTTCTGAGAAATTCATCCATCAGCTGGGGTTGCAGGTCCAATGGGTCATCCTTCATGACTGGACCTTGGCAGATCCTAAAAAAGTTCACTGAATTCAAATGTATAGTTTTGGTAGACACTTTCCAGAGATAACACCAATATTCCACTTTTTCTCAGAATCAACGTCTTTTGAAATGGGAACACACAACACCTCTCATGAAGAAGAAGAGTCTATTTCTTCACCTTTGAATCTGGAACTGACTCATTTTTATTTTATTTGACCTGTATAATATTGTGGAAGTGACCATTTGTCAGAAAAAGTCTTGGCCTATTTCTCCTGTTCTTTTTTGGAACCCTGTCTCTGCCATCTATACAACTATGGGGCCAGAATTTTGGAGAAGGCCAGAATGTGTAGAGTCATGGACAGTTATCCCATGTAAGGCCACACTAGAACTGTTAAATATCCCAGCCAATATCAGCAACAACTCCCTAGATCACACAGAGATGACTACAATTTCATAATGAACTAGTTCATAAGGAACTAAGAAGGGAACATAAGAACTTCCCAACAAAGGCTCTCATGCAACAATAAAAGAATGATCTCAAAATTGGATTTCTGTAATGCTTTTTTATGCATCAATAGCTATCTGATAAAATACTCAGTGTGGGAAGACCGGTTTGAGATCAATGTATGTCTTCTGATTTTTAATATTGACAATCCTATATTAAAGACAGCATTCATGATCACCCTGATTATTCTAATGTATCTTAGATAACTGTATTAAAAATGACTACCATTGAGTTTCCCTTTTGGGTAACCAAGAAAGGTTGTAAAAACATGAATATTTATGCAAGGATAACCTTTGAATTTGAATCACAAGACCCCATTCCCAAAGTCATTAATAAACAAGATTTTACCGTTTATGTGGTTCACTCATTAATCCTTAATCATAAGAATTGAAGAGAGTTTTGAAAAAAAAATAGATAAGGAAATTAATGAAAGAGTCCATGCATAGATTGTTCACTCACCTGCCATTTAAATTCTATAATGAAATTTAGTAAAACTCTACATATATTGTTTAGAGGAATAGAAGGAGTCACACTTAAACACAGCATTGGAAGTTTTCAAGCAGAAACTGGAAAATAAAACAATCAAATAATTTGCAGCATATTCCTGTACCTTAATGAATAAAGTCCTTACATTTGGACAGCAAATTTCATACTTTAATGAGTAGATGTGAATTATCAATAAAATATTTTCTAAAGTAACCAAATGTATGATTGTAACTTTTAGTCCATCATATTTAAGTTTATCCCTGACTCTAAGGACATATCAAGACATATTTGGTCACATATTTTCACTCTGTAGACACCATGTGAGATACACGCATTTGATAAACCTTTTTTACTCTACTACTCAGTGTTAGGGATTCTTGCAGGGACTATGGGCACTAATTGAATAGGAGAACAAGATTCCAATGAGAAGAAGGAAGACAATGATCATCTACAAAACACACTAGTAACTAAGGTCAACATTATCAGAAAGTATACTTAAGTTAGTGATATAGAAAGGAAACAAAGCGTGAAGGCGACAAACTGTTCTCAGAATTTTTATCCACAATATAAATATGTAAAATGTCTTAGATGTCAAGTGTAGTTTTTCCGTAGTATTTATACAGGTCAGAATCTTTTATTTTTTTCAGGAAAATCAAGGTAAAATTACTTACAGTAATTTATGTATTTGAGAAAAATATTCTTTAAGAAATCCATGTCATTATATCCTGTGAGAAAAAAAAATGGGAACTTTAATATATTTTCAGATTCAAGCTTTCAGATAACTTTGAGAAACCAGAAAATGGACAAAGGGAAAATTTTGTATACCAAAGGTATTTGAAGGGTTAATCAAGATTACTGTTTAAAATTAAAAAAAATACAGAAACTTTATGAAATAAATAGAAACAGTCAGAGTCTAGTTAATAATCAGAATAAAGAATCTCAAATTTTGACTCTGATATTTTCGGCTCAGCAGCCAGGGCCCCTTTTTCAGCCACAGGAATAATGATCTTTTTATGGCTTCCTCCCCAAGGAAGTTTTGCAATCTTCCCTTTATGTTTTTATCCCTCAGAAAATAGATGAAGGAGTTTAGCATCAGTGTGACCATGGCGTACATCACTGCATCTGTTGCACATGCATGTGATTTCTGTGTGGCAACAGAAACAAAGTGAACTCCTAGAATTGTACAGAAATCTAAAGAGACAACAGGTGAGAAGAATATTGAAGGGACTTGTATATTTGTAAAAATTTCACTTTATCAATAAGACATATCAATTATATGCATATGGGCACCTAATAGCAGGGTACAAATTATTTGATAACATTGAGCTGGATTAGAGATAAACAGACATTCCCACAATCTTTAGTTGGAGTCTGCAACACCCTACTTTCAATAATGAATAGGATGACTTAGCAGAAGATCAATAAAGGAATAGTGCACTTGTTCAGCACTATTCTCCAACGAGACCTTACAGAAATACTCAGTTCCCTCCAGCCAATGGCATTAGAATACACAGTCTCATCAAGTGCACATGGCATTTTCTCCAGGAATGAAAAAAAAAAAAGACAAATTTAGTCTATACTGTTTGACTCTTAAATAGCGCTTACCAAGGGAAAGATGTGCAGAGTGGAATTGGGCACACAAGAAGCTTCTAGGTGGCCACTTATGCCTTTTTGCTAGCTTGTTGATACAGGAGTAATTTCAGTTCATGAAAATATATTGAGCTTATTATACAGCAATTATTTATATATTCAATTAACTTCAATATGTGGATTTTTAAAAACGACTCATATGACACTCCTCTTGGTGCTAAAACCTTGTTTCTTCAGCCTTTCTGCCTAGTATATGGATTCAGTTTCAGGAAATGAAGAAACTGTACTGTGACCCTGAGATGAAAATCACACATTGAGCATATTAAAATGAGGCTGAGTCCTTGACAAAGTCAATGAACTGCTTTACTACCTTCAGCCTATCTAAACCTAGATCTGTTTCTTGTGGGTTATTAAAGCTTTCATCTATTTAATTCACTATTTCTTTTGGGCCTTCTTTAATTGCAGTTGAATGCCCACCCTAACTTGATTCCAACTTTGAGATTTATTATAGAATTTTGGAACTTGTCCCACCAATAAAAGAACTATATGGATATCAAAAATGTTACATTTCATGTATATTTCATAAATATTTTACAATTATAGAACAATTTACCATATTTTATTCTTTGAGGATTGCTACACATGTAGAATTTCTTCAGCAAATAGAAGACCTTTAATTAGAATGTTCAGAGAAAAATCCAAAAACATGCCAAAGGGAACAACATGAGGGAAAAAGAGATAGTGTTTCCTTAAATGAGGAATTAGAGGTCACAAAAATTATATTCATCTGCAAAGTAAATTAGTATATCACCTTGCAACATTACTTCCCACTACCTCTGCTAGGCACCTCAAGGCTCTAGTGACACGTCTGTTTCCTAAATACAATTTGGAAAGGGCCACAGCGTGCAAAGAGAATGCACCTAGTGTCCTCTCAAGCCCCTTCTTTCTTTTTCCTGTGACTCTGTTTACTATTTGAATTTAATATGGTACCTCCTAATAGCAGTAACAAACACTACCACTTACCAGTACCACAATGGAAGTGCTTAAGCATATATTAAAGAACAGGATATACATAGGGTTAAGTGTAAACTATAATGTAAACAATAGTCCATTGTCAGTAGCAATGCTTATGTGTTTCTCAATTGTAACAAATATACAACTGTAAGGAAAAATGTTGTTAATGGGGGAAAATATGGGAGGCAAAGGAGGTGGGGTGTATGGTAATCACCCTACATTTTTTATGTAATATTTATGTGTTCTAAAGCTTCTTTAAAACAGCAATTCAAAGTAAAAAAGAACAGTTTAGCCAAATGAAAGATAATATATACATGAAAATATCAATATGGCATCATGCAGTTAATCAATGAACCAGACTTGAGGTCACTGTGCTCAATGAGGTATCTAGGAAGAAAGTGGTTTATTTCTTCTCAGCTTAGAAATGGAGAACAAGAAATGATGGGCAGGAGATAATCACTACATCTGGGGTAAACTTGACCTTCTGGAATAGAATTTCTGTAGCTGCTAATTAAACATATAAGAAAGCTTCACTCTTCACTTTTTTATCTAGGAAATTAATCCATGCTGACAGCAGAGCTGCAAATAGTCATAAATTAAAGATTGGTCATTGAAAGTACCATATTAAAGTCAATTGAATTGAAATTTATACTTACGGTAAACAGAGTGCTGAGAGGGCACCATATGCTAAATTTCTCAGTATCCATGTCTTCTGAAATATGAACATGCATGTCCTCTGAATGTGAGGTGTGGTGTATTTCTCCACCTTTGAATCCAGTGAGATTTTCTTTTTTGTTTAGCCAGTAGAATATGGTGGAATTGACAATGTGCTTCAAGAAGTATTGGTGTGTAACAGTGGTTTACATTTTGAATACTGATTTAGCCAAGAAACCAGAACAGGCTAGAATGATGGAAGATGAGAGAACATGTGGATGGGAGGTCAGTTGTCCCAGTTAAGGGCACTAGGTAAGGCACTATTTGGACTGAATGTTGTGAGAGTGTTTTGTCAGGATGATCCAAGCATCCTGAGCTGAATTACAGCATACAACACACTCATGAGCAGCCCAGAAAACATACCATGGACTCATGTATAATAACAAAAGCATTATCTTAAACCATTTATTTTTTATTTGGCTTGATAGGCAACAGTAGCTAACTAATACAATAATAAATGTTAACAGAACTGAAGGCCTTCAGATAAGTTTAATGTTTATTTTGTGCATGCCTTCAGACATAAGAAGACAGCACTGATGATCACTTGATTATAAAACTCTACTTCAGATAAACGTATTGAAAGTAACTACTACTATTCCTTTCCAGATTAATAGGACAGGTTGAAATGACAGGCAGGTTGGTGTAGTATAACTGGTCACCATAAATCAATACTTAATACCAAGAGGCGTGTAGGGCAGTAATTGAATCTTTGTGCCTGTCACCATTTCATTATGAAACTGAAGTGAATTTCAAGGATAAAGGAGGTAAATTTATGAAAAACTTTTTATATAATTTATTCACTCTCCTGACTCTGAGTTTTATTGTTGAAACTCAGAAGAAGATCAGATATTTTATTTAGACCAGAGTTTGTTAAACTTTTTTGTTCCACGGACCCCTTTGCCAGTCAGATGTAAAATATGGACCCCTTACTAAGTCCACACTATATTGTGTATTATTTAATAAATATATCACAACTGCATCAACATGTCCCCCCAAGATTAACGTTCCCTGGTTTAGAGGAAGTAAAGGATTCATATCTATAGGCAGCACTGGAAGCTATCAAGTAGAAATGACAAGATGATGTAATAAAAGAATATAGAATATAAAACTCCAACTGTACCCAAAGAATAAATACCTTCCATATGGATAGCAAGCAAGCTTCGTTACTTCAATGAGTGCAGGTATATGATAAAAGAGAACACTTTCACATAGTAATACAGTTCATGATTGAAGATGTTCCTTCACCGTATTTAAGATGATGTCTGGTGCTATGGTCATATCAAATGGATGTATTCAGATTTGTTGTCTGTGTGTACGCCACTTGAAAGTCATGCATTCCATAAAAAATTTTTCTTTACTACCTGTGCTGGTGACCTTGATAGGTACTGAAACTAAAATGAGTAAGAGAACAGGATCCTATAGAGGAGAATATGAGCAGAGGACCAGCTTTAAATGACATGAGAATGAGACGGACCACATTATCACAGAGAACATTTAAGGTGGTGATACATAAAGAAATGGCAGGTATAAGGTGAAAACCTGCACCTTCAGATCTCCTTTATTATATCCTAATTAAATAAATGGTCTTAAATTCAATATATGGTCTTAACTCATCAACCCATAGGCACAGCACAACCCATCACTACTTTTTCACTAAGAAAAAAGTAAAAATTACTTGTGGCAATAAATGTCACCTGAAAATTAAATCATTATTCCTTAAGAAAATCATGCTTCCTGAGATAAGTTGAAATTTCTAAACATTTGTCATATAAAGTTGATAATAACTTTGGGAAAGTACAAAAGTAAACAAAGATTTTTAAAAATGTTGGATATCTAAGAGACAGAAACCTTAACAATAGGTGTTCCTTAAATTCAAAGACATGTAAAGACTAGGAGATAAATAGAACAAGAATTTTGGTCTTTTAAAGTTGATACTTAGCTTTTTATTATATATTGCCTATTAGTTTCTTCCCAAACACCTCCTTGTTCCTCTAACATGGCCCCTATCTAAGTCAAACTCAACATAAACTCACTACATTCCCCCAGGTGTGGGACTTGACTCCCAGGGATGAGACTCCCTGACACCAAGTGATTATTACCAAGCACCAAGTAGTAATGCATTTGGAAAAAGACATTGACCAAAAGGGATAGATATTAAATATAAATGAGTTTTTATGGCTAAGAGACTTCCAA
>JAQZBX010025906.1:0-29252 GCA_029593785.1 Cabassous unicinctus | reverse complement strand
TCAATTTATCACAAGTATTTTTGTTTCATTTCAATAGGGAGATTTAAAATTTTGGTTATTTCCCCATTTTTGTACTATAAATTAAAATTTTATATATGGTTTGTATTAGTCAGGGCTCTCTAGGGAAAATGAATAAACAGGAAATATTTTTAAATAATATAAGATTTTATTAAATACTCTCATGTGACCATCGGATACACAAGTCCAAATTCTGCAGGCAGGCTGCAAACCAGGGACTCTGATGAAGGTCCTTGATAAGTTCCCAAGAGACATTGTCTGTCTGAAGTCAAGCTGGAAAATTCTCTCTGAATGCTGAAATCACTCACCTTTTTTAAGGCATTCAACTGATTGGATAAAAGATCACTCATTGTTGATGGAAATCTCCTTGGTTGATTGAAGATGTAACTAGCCATCTATGCAATAAACTCACTGGTGACTGAAGTCCATAAATGCCCTTGTATTACAATTAGCCCAGTGCTTTTTTGACCAAGCAACTAGACACTATTACCTGACTGAGTGGACATATTACCATAACCATCACGTGATTCATTCTTTTCCTTTCTTCTTCACAGGCTCCAATATTATGTGTGGTCTATTGCCCATGTCAAACTTTCACACTGATCATTTAGTATCTAATTCTTTTTACCTCTTTCTTGTTTATAGTTGGATGACATAAAAGTTAAACCTGATAAAATAGCTAATAAGACTATGAAGGCAGGTAAGTACAACATATATAAAGAAAAAGGGAAATCAATTTGATCCAGAGAACCTGAGGAAGTCCCTTTGAAGATGAGATTTGAGTTCAAGGATGAGTTTTGGATAGAAGGAGAGGTAGAAAAGGTGTTTGGAGTGAACCATTAGGAGCAAACTCATTGAGTCAGGGTTGAATAAAGTGCATAGAAGAACAGTGAAGTGATACACATGACCAAATGCCATTAGATGAGAGATAGAATGCAAAGTGATAGGTAAGGTACAGACAGACTGTGGAGTATCTAGAATATCAATATAAGGAATGTGAGTTTGTTTGAAAAGTGAAGAGGAACAATTAGGGATTCTTCTGTATCATTTTATTCAACTATTTAGTGTATATTTAATGAGCACTTTGAAGTTCCTGATGCTATTCAAGTTGTTGGTAATATAGAAATGAACAAATCAGATAAAACTCCTTCCTTCTTAAGCCTATATTCTAATCATAGTGAAGAGGAGTGGTCAATAACTAGATACTATATTGAAGAATGACTATAAATATGAAGAAAAGAAACAATGTAGGGAAGTTAGAAATTAATTAGGTGAATGGAAAAGACAAGAAAATTATCTTAGTAATTTCTATGAGGTTCTAAATAACATCAAAATATTTCCAAGGATCGATTTGTAGGACATGGGGGCAGATTCATTCACAAGGTGAAGATAGTGCCCCTGGCAGAACCCACCACACGTTTTTAGTCTCCTCTCCACTAAGATCCTAATTACCTTTAATTAACCATATTAATCCCACCTCCTTCAATAAGTGGTTAGAGCCACCTGACACCTTTCACTGCCCATTTTAGATATTATGCACAGAATGGTGAAAACATTTGAAAAAATGATGTCCATTATATCAGGATCAGCAAAATTATCATTAAACAGACATTAACAAAGGTCATTTCCATTAACCTCAGTGTCTCACAGAATATTTTAATTAATGCCCCATAGTTTATTTTGGGGACTGAATTTCCCTATGGAAATAAAAAGATGTTAATGCAAGGAAATCCTTTAGGATTTGGTGGGAAACATGTTTTGCTCTGTAAGAATATAATTATTAACACTGACTTATTTGTCATCTCCTAGATTTTCATTCTTTAATTGGAAATGTTTTAGAAACCAAAGTTCTCATTTTGAAATTCTATTAGTCCTAATACAATAATGCAAGCAATGAGCTATAACAAACCTTTATCTGTGAAATCTTGGTAAGTTAAAAATTCTATATTATTTTAACATTATTAATATCCATGAATATTTATTTTCTAAATTTATCTATAATTTTGTTGATCTACGTTTCAAATCCTTATTTAACTTAAAAAATTTTTGCTCTTTAATGAAGGCTGCAAGGACCTAAGATGACATACAATACTGCAATAACTTTTTCTGATTGTAAGATAGAATTTCATACATATAGTCAGATATCAAAATATTTCTGTTAAATATATCAGGCACATTAATTAAAAGATTTTGCTAATTTATTTACATGATTAGTTTATATTTACTGATTCAAAATTTAAAAAAATAATTTCAGCTAGATTTTTTAATTTGGGGGTTTTGATAATGGAAAAAATAATTCATATTTATACAGAATTTTCATGATTAACATCTTCAGGCAAAATGTTGTAATGCATCATTTCAGAAGAAAGAAGATAGCTTTTTAAAGCAAAACAACACTGGTTTCAAAAAGCATACCAGGTTTAAAGAGTTTTCTTTCTTTCTAAGTATACAAAAACTAAGTACAAAGTCAAGCTGACTTTTATATATTAATGTCATAAGATATTATAAGCTTCAGAAAATCTCATAATTATCCAAGGGAGCAGAGAAGTAGTCGGAAAGAGAAAAATCAGGTAAATTATATATTTTAAAATATATAATTTTATAAATTATATATTCTGAAAAATTTCCTTTGTAGACTTCTTCAAAGTTAACAATATCAATTTCGTGATTTCAAAGTGATCACTCAGTATCATTGGTAAGATACTGGAAATAAATTCACTTTTACAGGTGATCAGAGATGAGGTAGCCTTTGAATCAATTCCCCTTCTTCCCATAGCACTTTATAGCTCCACGTAGTTATATAGTAACAGGTTGGGGATTTGGAAAATGGAAATCAATATGTTCTGGAGTGTTTAAATTTTTATTGCGGTATTATATGCATTAAATATATTATGGAAAGTATTTATATATTTGGACAACAGCAGCAAGAATAATATTATAAGCAGGGACAGTTTATGGAAATGAGAAGGTAGGTGAGTGATACCTGCACTGACTGATAAAGATGGAAAAGTGATTAATGAATGTGGGAAATGAGAACAGAGGAAGATAAAGTTAGATCTTTAAAATGACCCATTATGCAATTTGAATTTATCTTAGGAGTAACAAAGACTGGAGAATTATTAGAAGAAAACTGTCGCTTCTTTGTATCACAGGAAGTTATGGCCCCTAAACGCCAGGAAAGATAAATGGAACTGGGAGTGATAAAGGGAATGTGAACTTAAATAAATAATCCAACATATGTGATGATCCAAAAATGTAAGGAGGAATCTCTGTGAAACAAGTTGGAAAGGTACAAAATGGATGTTAATAAAATCTCAGATATTCACCATTTTTAAAATTTAGTCACAAATGAAATAATATAATGACAAAGAAGCCATAAACCTATCATGGGATGTATTAAGAAAAGCAGAAAAATAAATATTTCAGGGAGCACGTGTAGCACTGGCTTCCCACTGTACAAGTTCCTGGGTTTAATCTCTGGCCCGGTACCTAAACAAATACATACATACATAAATAAATACATAAATATTTCATTAGCAAGTAGTCTCAGAGAATTGGTTGTGCCAAAGCAGGAATAGGCTCCACAATGGGTTGATATAAATCTGAAGGTGATATGTAGAAATCAAACATTTAAGAAATATGGGTAATTATTTCCCAAGTTATCCAAGGCAATTTGCTTTCAATCTGAACTGTCCATTCCTTCATCCTTAGTGAGATTTCTGCACTTCATAATATAAAATATATCCTTTCTATAATTTGCTCTTTTCTAACAATCACTCCCAAAGGAGAATATATAAATAATGTTGACTCAGTGGAAAATATATCACCAGAAAATTGCTTTATTATTAAATGCTACGGATCTTCAATACTAAAAAGACATTGACTTGGGAACACAGAACCAAATATGGGTATCCTAGATTTCTACACTCTCCTTGCAAAAATTATGCAGCAAACTGTTAATTCTGTGAAAACTCTTTCTGGAAACTTCAAAATAATCTTGTGAAACTTGAATTCAGACAATGAACTGATAAAAGCAGAAAATTTAGTGGAGCTAATTTTCTGAGAAGTATACACGTCTGTATTTGAAAAACAACAGAGGAAGTTTGAGAAATGCCTGCCTGTAGTACAAACGGAATTGTGAAGGGAAAATTAGAAACTTTTTATTGTAATCTTATTTTTTTAATAATTTCTCTCTCAACAGAGAGTATAGAGATGACTGAAGATAACCACTCCTTGACAAATGAATTTATCCTCACAGGATTTACATGTAACCCAGAGCTGAAGCCCATTCTGTTTGTGGTGTTCTTTGCCATCTATCTGATCACAGTGGTGGGAAAACTTGGTTCGGTGGCCTTGATCTATATGGAACCTTGTCTACACACATGTATGTACATCTTTCTGGGCAACCTGGCTCTTATGGATTCATGCTGTTCCTCTGGCATTACCCCTAAAGTGCTAAAGAACTTCTTTTCAGAAGACACAATAATTTTCCTCAAGGAATACATGATACAATTTTATTTTTTCTGCTTTGCTGAAACTGCAGACTACTTTCTTCTGGCTGCAATGGCCTATGATAGGTATGTGGCAATATGTAGTACCCTGAAGTACCACACCAGGTTATTGAAGAAACTCTGCATTCAGTTGACTGCAGGAGCTTACATATCTGGAAACCTGCATTCCATGATTCATGTAGGGTTTCTTTTTAAGTTAACTTTTTGTGGTTCTCATCAAATTAATCACTTTTTTTGTGATGTTCTTCCATTGTACAAACTCTCCTGCGTTGACCCTTCTATCAATGAACTGATGATCCTTATCTTCTCAGGGTCAATTCAAATCATTACTATTACCATGGTCCTAATCTCATATCTGTAGAGCCTTTTCACTATTTTCAAAATGAAATCCAAAGAGGGAAGCGGCAAAGCCTTATCCATTTGTGCATCCCACTTTCTCTCTGTCTCAATATACTATGGTTTTATTCTGTTCATGTATGCTCGCCCAAATACAGTAAAAAAAGAAAAAATGATATACCAGTTGCTGTTTTTTATACTCTAGTAATTCCTTTATTAAACCCTTTTATTTATAGTCTAAGAAATAAGAAAGTGAAAGTGATTAATTTTATGAAAAGAATTATGAAGAGAAAGTCTCCCAATATTTTGAAATAATTATCATCCTCTGTAGCAACCTTATTTTAATCTGATAAAATGGTTTTTAAAGATTATTTTTGCACTTTTCAAAATGTAAAATATCTATTTTATATGTAAAATATTGGATTATTAAATCATGATTAATGGTAAGACAAATAATACATAAAAGGATAAATAAGTTCAGAAAGGACAGTTTCTGCTAAAATGTATTTGAAAATCTAAGCTAGTGGAATACATTGGGAATAAATAAATGATTATTCTGGGTCACAAATTGTCTCAGCATGTAATTAATTACAATTGTCAACAGATGCAACAAATCCAATAAATAATAATAATTGAAGGTCAGTATATAAGTAAAATATTTTTGGCAAATTTAGGAATCCTTGATCTTAGAAATTCTGGCATATTCCAAATTCTCAAATACTAATCTTCTTAAGCTATACCATGCATCAGATGTAAATTGTGCTTCTAAATTTGATACTCAACTTGGTTTTTGTTCTAGAGTTTACTCTTTGAATGTGGCTTCATACAGAATATGTGTTCTCAACTGAAGAACATTTTCGTGTTTAATCTTAGTCACTTTTCCCCTCAAGCTTTTGAAATAGAGTAACATTTAAATGGAGATTTATCAATTTGTAATTGAAAATGATGCTTTATATTTTGAAATCCCCATGGATTTGAATGTTTTTATATTGTTTGGTTAATAGTCCATGATGCATGACAGTGCAATTCCTAAATATATCAACTAAATCATTGTTTGTTTCCCTTATCTCATTACTTGTCTCCTTTGTTATTAAGGATACCATTAACCTGAACTGATTCTAATGGAAATTATTGTTATGGCGATATAAGTAGTAGAAAGTATGAGATGCTATTCATGCATAAATGAGGCAGATAATATGAAATTCCTAAATATCTGTGCAAAAATATTTATTGATCAGCTAAATGTGCAAATACAAAAGCAAACAATTCTGGGAACCCACTCTCTTCTAAGCATTATACTAGAATTTTAACAATATTATCAATCAGTAGCTTATGCATTATTTTTCATGCATTTCCAAGTAAAAATCTGACACTTTGAAATATTTAATAACTTTCCCAAGTTTATCCAGTTCACCCATGATTGAAGCTGGAATTTCAATGAATACTTTGAATGAATACTTTTCCCATAGTATTTTACTGCTCCTTTCATAGATGCCTAAGTCACAGCTCTTCTCAAAATGATCACAATCTCATAAGTGTATTGGACATACACATATTAATAGAAACAATGCAATTTATATGCAAAAGGTTTTAAATTGAGTTGGGTATATATAACATGCTTGCATTTAATTAAAATAGTATTAGAAATAAATGCACCTTAAAATGGGAAAAATATCTTGATATTTGGGGGAAAACAGTAATAATAGCAGGAGGGGATTCAATATTTAAGGGATTGGAGAAGGAGGGAAGTGAACAATAGTTGACAGATAAGGAAAGCTGGCAGAGCTATTGGTGGGAGCCATTGGTGAATGTGAGAAATAGGATGGAATTGGTTTAGGTTACTGTGTATCTTAATACCACCCAAAGGAAGCTGAATGCAGTTTAGATGCATCAAACATTGAAGACTCTCTTGCAGCGGAGTAACATTATTTTATCTTTACAACACTGATGTGGGATTTGATTGGAAATAGAAACTGGAAACAATGAGATTAACTGCAATAATTGACACAATAGGTGATAAGAACTGAGATCAGAAGAGATTTTACAAGAGGAAAGGGGTACAAAGATATAAGTAACATTTTAAACAACAAAAACAGTAAATAGCAACTTTTGGAAAATAAAGTTAAAAATTATTTCTCCTGTGTATATCAATTATATCATATTTGATTTTCTATTAACAATATTAAATATATACATTGCCTGACAAATTTGCGCAAAAATACTCTTTTTCTGAGATCATGATGTATAAGATAATGGTATTTTTTTGCTAGTTAATTTAAACATTTTTCATGTATTTTTTGACCATTTTATATTTCTTAAAAATCACCTGCCTGTATCTTTTGGCTACATTTTCAAAAAGTCTCCTTATGATTTTCTTGTTATTTATTTATACATTTTACAACAATGGGCTGTTGAATTTTTATATGTAGCTGTGGTTAATTTCTTCTCAAAAATTTGTGATGTACAGAAACTTCTAATTTTGCTTATGGCATTTTGTGATGTACAGAATTTTTGCTTTTAAGTTATTCAAATATACTGATGATTCTTTTGTAATTTCTTTGACTCTCTTGCTAAGAAAGCTGCACCATGCTCACACTCTGTGTACCCACAACCCCAGAGTTTTGTCCAATGCCCTGCATATTATAAGGACGTTGTAAAGGTTGCACAGAATTGAAATTTTAGTAATTGATGCAGTAAATATGTATGGAGGATCTAGTTCAGTTTTCTGTGAGGCTCCCAAATGTATGGCATGATCCTTATGTAAAGATATTTAGTCAATATTATATATACAATTGTGGGATATACAAGTCAAAACTGATAAGAGGCTAATGTGCTATGAAAGCAAGTATAAACATGAAGATAAAGAAGAGGGAATATCATTTTGATTGAGAGAACCTGGGTAAGTCCTCACGGAGGAAGTCAGAATTGTGCTCAGTGTCAGTAGAGTTGGGATGGAAGGAGAGAGAGAGAAAGGTGTTTTAAGTGAGGGAACTATTATGAGGAGCATCATTGAGTCAAGGCTGAAACTAGTACATAATAGAACCCTGAAGTGACTCCCAGGGTCATGTGAGCTGAAGTGATGGTGGGAATGCAATGTGATAGCTAAGAAATAGACAGACTGGAAAATTTGGAACACTGAAATAAGGAAAAGTTTTCAATTGAGTGTAATGAAGAAACATTTACAAAGTCTTGGGAGAGATTTCTTGAGTATCATTTTTCATTCATTTAACAGATACTTGTAAAGTACCAATGTGCCAGACTCTATTCAAGTGATTGGGAAGCAGGATAGAAATAAAGGAAGAAGTCCTTTCTTTCTTAGAGTAAGGTGATGGATTATAAATGCCCTAACAAATAAATGTATAAAATGTTAAGGAGTGATTAGTGGTATGAAATAAGAAAAAAACAGGGTGAATTTGTAAAGGACAGGTGAGGTGAAAAGACAGAACAATTTCTTTAATTCATATGTGGGCATAAATTATACCCGAGTTTTTCCCAAAGGGGAATTTAGGTCCTGGGGTCAGATTCAACTTACAGAGTAAAGTCCTTGACTCTAGCTAAACCATCACACCTAACTGACCTCTTAACCAAATCCTAACTACCTTTCATAAAACAATTTTTCCCACATCTCCAATAAGTGGTCAAAGCAGTCTGATACTTTTTAATGCCCATTTTAAATATGCAAAGGGCTGTGAACATGAATGTAAATGAAATCAATTACTCGAAAATCATCAAGATGATCAACAAACACACTTTAATGAGGGACATTTCCTTTAATTTCAATGTCCCAATTTCCCCACAGAAATACATTGATGTGAATGCAAGAAAATCTCTTTAGGATTTAATGGAACACTAACTGCACTGTAAGGACCATAATTATTGTCCCTGACCTTTCAGTAGCCCCCTAGATGTTAATATTTTAAACCAAAATGTTTCAGAATAATGATTTATATTCTGAATATATATAAATGCTAACATTATGAGGTAAATCAAAAGCTATAACAAGGTCTTTCTCAGTGAAATCTTGGTGAGAGAAGTATTCTAATTTATCATTACCCTTAATAATAATGTATATAAATACTTAATTCCCTAAATTTATTTATCATTTATCTAAGAACAGTGAATTCTTAGATTTCAACTACTTAGTCATTTTTATGATTTTTCTCAAAATTCAAGTTGTGGGGAGCTACAATGAGACAAAGCTTTGTAATTAATCTTGACATTTTCTTGGTATTAGATAGAATTTTAAAATATGCAGGCAAGTCACAAAGTAATTGTGTTATATAATTCAAGCATGAGCTTTGAAAGTCATTTCTCATTTGACTGAATAGGTAAGTAATTTTTATTTAATATTTTATAATAAATAATAATTAAATAAATACATAATCAGCCAGTGTCTTCCTTTTGCTATTATGATTAACAGGCAGGGGAGCAATGGGTGGACAGTGTGAAAAGGGTGAAAAATAGCTACTGGTGAATTTTGAAATAAGGATGGAGGTGCTTCTGGTTATAGATAATCTTAAGTGCTACCTGAAGAAATTTGAATTTATTGTTTTTTATTGTTGTCTGTTTTTTAAGTCTTAATCTAGTATGTCCACAGTCTGGTTTTTGTTGATAGTTTCTGGATTTTATCCCCTCCTTTGAAGGGGACATTATATCCTGTTTCTTTGTTTTGTTTCTTTAAAATGTACTTTTAAAGAAATTTTGGATTACAGAAAAGTTACATAGAAAATATAGGGGATTCCCATACACCCCACTCACTGTGCTCTCACATTTTCCCCTAATAATAACATCTTACATGAGTGTGGTACACTTACTACAATTGATAAACCAATACTGAAGTATTGCTACTAACCAAGGTCTGTAGTTTACATTGAGGTTTACACTTTGTACCATACAATTTTATAGGTTTTGACAAAATACATAATGACCTGTATCCATCACTGCACTATCATGCAGAATAATTCCAATGCCATATAAAAGCTCTTTGTTCCAACTATCCTTCTCACTCACTCCTCTCAGAACCTCTGGTAACCATTAAGTTTATATCAATGTTACAAATTCTTCCATTAAGAAATTATAATACATCTACTTTGGTCCATGGTTGCGTTCTCCCCTTATGTTTGCTCATTCTTCAACCTTGAGTGTTTTGCGATAGTAATGTCTGCCCTGCTTCAGATTGAGAGGGTGTTGAGACCTTATGGGGTAGATGGGAGGAAATGTTTTGCTTGCAGTTGTAGATACTCTCTGTTTTTTTATTTGTCTGTTATCATCATTTTGTTACTTGTCCTGGGCAAGTCTAATGAACTGGAGAGTAGGTGTTGGCTGTAACTCTGCTGAGATTCAGGGCTCAACCAGTATATGAAGAGACCAAAGATAAGTCTCTTGGACATATATTTAATGGTTATAGTGATAATTATAGGTTCAAATATAAGGGGTAGAAGAATCATGTGTAGAGAAATTATAAATGAGACTAACTCTGTTACACTGGGAAAAGACCCAACAAGGGGTGCTGATTTCATGGGATTGTGTGCCTTACCTATAGTGTCCAAATGTCTCTAGGTCCCTCAGGAGCACCCCTGGTTTGAGGCTTTGTTTACTGTGGCAGTTAGTGAGATCTGCCTGAGACACTCATAAGCATAATCTCTGAAATGACCCCCCAAATCACTTTGAAATGTCTTAGCCATAAAATCTCTTTAGTATTTAATTATTCCCCTTTTAACCAAGATCTTTTTCCAAATGCATCACTGCTTGGTGCTTGTTAATAATCCTGCAGTACCAGGGAGTTTCCTCTCCAGGAGTCATGCCTCATGCTGGGGGAAGGTAGTGAGTTTATTTGTTGTGATTGGCTTAGAGAAAGTCAGCATTTGAGTAACAAGGAGGTTTTCAGGAGGTAACTCTTAGCCAACATATATTACTAGGCTGAGTTTCAATTTTACAAGAAAAATTGAAACATAAGAACAAGCATTAATATTGAGGGCTTGACATATTGGTCTGGTTTATTTTATCAGGCACTGCCTTTGTATTATAGATATTTTTGCCACTCTATTAGAGAATGCAGCAGGACTCCCCAGGATGGGAACTAAATATTTTGTTGGTTATTGTGTGGATCTCCACCCACTGAGATAACATGCTATGACCACATGAACACATACATGTTCCATAGAGGCATATCCCAGGTGCATGTTTCCCCACACATCCCCCACCAATGACACCCTGTACCAGTGTCTGTCCCCTGCAGTAGCAGCCAAAAAAACACTCCCACAATTGTATTCTCCATCACAGTCCTCTACCTCCCCAGAGTTTACCTATTCCTTCCTCTAGCGCTCCCTCCAGATCTTGGATAGCCCCACACATGGCCCCAAACCCTGCTCACACTTACAAATGAGAATAGTTGACATCATTGACATCGCTACACCACCATCACCCCATCAACTGCCAAAACTTCCTTATCCATCTTATCACAGTTTCTGCCCAGATTGAGCATTGTCTCATCACTCTCTACTCCCTGTCTCCTAATAACTGTCTTCCAGACTCTACTTCTGTGAGTCTGCTCAATAGCCTTAGTTCATATCAGTGAGATCATAGAATATTTGCCCTTAGTGACTGGCTTACTTCAGTCAACATAGGTTCTTTGAAGTTCATCCATGTGGTCATATGTGTCAATACTTTATCCCTTTGTTTATCCATTCATCCATTGTCAGACACTTTAGTTTCTTTCACCTTTTGGCAACTGTGAATAATGACATGTGCATTGGTGTGTACATATTTATTCATGTTCCTGCTTTCAATTCTTCTGGGGATTTTTATGGTAGTGGGATTGCTGGATCATATGACAATTCTATACTTAGCTTCTTGAGGAACTGCCAGACTGTCTTCCACAATGGCTGCACCATTCTACATTCCCACCAGTAGTGGATGAGTGTTCCCTTTCCTCAGCATACTCTCCAACACTTGTAGTTTTTTGTTTTTTGAATAACAACCAGTCTAATAGGTATAAGATGATATCTCATTGTAGATTTGATTTGCATTTCCCTAATAGCTAGTGATGTTGAGCATCTTTTGTTGTGCTTTTTAACCATTTATATTTCCACTTTAGAAAAGTGTCTAAATCTCTTGCTCTTTCATTAAATGGGTTGTTTGTATTCTTATTTTCAAGATGTAAGATTTCTTTATATTGGCTGGATATTAGGCCCTTATCACATAGGTGGTTCCTAAATATTTTCTCCCATTGAGTAGGATGCCATTTCACTTTCTTGACAGACTCATTTGAAGCACAAGTTTTTAATTTTGAAGAGGTCTCATTTGTCTATTTTTCATCTCATTGCTCATGCTTTGGGTGTAAAGTTCATGAACCTATTTCATACTACAAGATGCTTCCTTACATTACCTTTAGGAGCTTTATCATCTTGGTTCTTATATTTAGGTCTTTGCCCACTCAACTGGGAGAGAATAGTATCTTCAACAAATGGTGCTTGGAGAACTGAATATATATATACTAAAGAATGAAAGAGGATCACCATCGCATGCTCTATGCAATAATTAACTCAAGATGAATTTATCTTAAAGGTAAGAAAGATTGAAGTCTTCCTGGAAGGAAAATCTTGCTTCTGTCAATATTTGGAAATTACAGCCACTGAACCTCAATAGAGATGAAAACGATCTGGAAATGATTAAGGGAAATTGACCTTAAGTAAGCAATTTAGAAAAGTTGAACTTCTATGTGACAAATTAAAAATGTAAAGAGGAGTCTCTATGAAACAAATTGCAGAGTTACATAATGGATGTTTCTTAAATCTTATCATATGGCTACCATTTGGAGTATGGTTACCAGGTCACCAAGAAAGCACCAAGGAGACGCTTCAAGTCACAAATAGGAAGTATTCAGATAAAAGGAGAAAAACATTAATATGTTCTTTACAAGTAGATTCAAAGAATTGACACTTCTATAGGAGGAATAGGTTTCACATGATTTAATTTAAATATGAAAGTGTTTTTAAAGAAATATGTTGATATTTATCTAGCTCTCTAAGGTAATTTACTTTGAAGATGAATTGGTATCTCCTTGCTTCTTAGTGTTCTTTATGATTCCTAAGTTACAAATTTAACATGTCAATAGTGTGTTATTTTCCTTTAGTCACTTTACTAGAATAATATGTTAAAACTGATCAGTGAATACGAACATTATATAAATACACATAAATGTGTGTATAAAATGTATGTAGAAGGTGTGTGTGTGTGTGTGTATATATATATATATTTAACTTAAGGATTTTCAGTACAAAACAAAGCTTGATAATATGGCAATATTTGAAAAATCTGAACAAATATTACCCTACACTATGCTTATATTTATTCATATACAGCAAAACCTTTGCTACTGTAAGTATTCTCCTTGTAATTATGAAAATATTCTTAAGAATCTGAGCTTCATAATATGAGATGACAGAAGCTAACAGTTTACAAGAATAACATATCCTAGAGGTCTGAGTGTCTGTTTTTCACAGACAGCAGAAGGAACCTGAAGGAGGAACCCCTCTGTCTATTGTACCAAAAGATATTTGAAGGGAAAAGTAGACACATTCCAATGTGGAAAATTATTCCTCCCTAATTCTTATCATAACATTTTTGACAGAAAACCAACTTATTTTTTTTGCCATCATGTTATCCCCTATATTTATTTTTAAAATCTTCATAGTCACTTTGGTTAAAGTAAAGAGCCAAGTATTATTTCACAGTGACCTATGATCCTGTTTAGTAAAGTGTTCAAACCTCTTGACAAATTTTGACATTTGCCTTCTCAAATCAAATCCTAAGTGATATTTCTTTGAATTCCAACTGTCTTTGGTGTTTTAAAGAAGACCCCTGGAAAATCAGAACACATTTGTTCTTTCACCTTATAAAATGAGAAGTTCTAGAAAAAAGTTTATTTATATTATGTATTTCATGGGAGATGATGTCAAATTAAAAGGGATTTCCTAAGCATTTGTTGGTTGCATTTGTGTGGATAAAATGTTTACTGTCAATATCCTCACTGGCCATGAGATGATCTAGTACTGATCTGCCTAATATTAGCAACAATACAAAGTTATCAGTCAAAAATTTTCTTATTCTAAAAAATGTAGAAATAACAAAATTTCCTTCTCAATTGCATTATTTTATAATGATTTCTCAATATATATTTCACTTCTATAAAATGGTAACAATTTAACCATGGTCATTATTTGTCTTTTGTAATCCACAGATAATATTTTGTTTTATTTTGATGCTTTCCTTGAAAACACTTGTAGTCCCAGGCCACAGTGTTTCATCTTCAGCAAAAAATGAACTGTCACTGTGATCCATCGAAAGGATCCTGTCAGGTACTCTGGGACACCCACTTCTAATGACATTACTTAAAGACCCTGGAGATCATACCACAGGACTGAGTAATATTTTCCAGAAATCTAGTTAGAGGCTGATGGATTCTTTAGGTGGTGTGGTTAGGGAAATGCAGAAAATGTATGGTCTCAGGGCTAAAAATAAGTGAAAAACTTGGAAAAATGTCATTACCACGTGGTGTTTCTCTGAAATCAATGTGTAGTAAAATTGATGGTGACTTATAATGATCAAAAAGTTAAATAGGCTCTTTGCCTAGAGAAGCCCGCATCAAATCTCAGTGCGTAATTTCCTCCTTCTCTCCCATTTCTCAGCAAGCTTTGTTCTTTTCCCCAATTTCCCAATAAATTATTTTTACTGGCCTAACTAAACTGGTGTCTTCTTAAGTTCTTTTATGTGACATAGCCAAGAACCTAGAGGAATCCAACACTGTCTCGGCTTCATTTGGCAAACGGCAGCCACGAGGTTTTGAGCAGGTAACCCTTCCTTACCCTTTCAGAGACTAGTGAGTTTTAATAAAAGCCTGTCTGTGCCCTCTTTTAGTTCTGCCATTTTAAAGGGGGTTTCTGGATTGGCTCCATAGGACAAAAACTCAGTCTACCCAGACTTTCAGCTCCCTCTTCAGTGGTGGTAGAGGTGAGCCTCCACGCTTTATAGATCCAAGTTCTGGATGGCAGGTGAAACTGTCCTTCAGACCTGACTAGGCATGTGTCCTAAGTTGAGCAGGAGTCTACCAGGAGTTTACCAGGGCCTTCTCTGTGAATTCAGAATGGCTATCACCCCTTGTATTGTTTCCTTAGGCCACTAGTTAACTCCTTTTAATTAGAAGTGCCTTTGATCTTCCTAATACCGCAGTCCTCACTTTGGGTCTGTGAGATGCTTTAGAATGCCTTAGAAACTTAAAATGAATTTGTTGTGAGGTATGAGTCCCAACCTTGGTAGTGCCCTGAGGCTTTGCTCTTTCTTAGCCCTGGGAAAGTCCTGAGATTTTCTTGGTGTGGGGTCCCTGAGGCTGTTTGCAGGCAAGTCACAGGACAACCATTCTCTATTTTATTTTTTAATGGGCTTTTTTAAAAACATTTTTTAAAATGGATTTTTTTTTAAAAAAGTATTTAGATTACATAAATATTAAATAAAAATATAGGAGATTCCCATGTGCTCCACTTCCTACACTTTCCACATTTTCCCACATTAACAGCATCTTTCATTAGTGTGGTACATTCATTACAATTGATGAAAACATTTTAGAGAATTGCCACTAAGCATGGATTATACTTTACATTGTAGTTTACACTCTCTCCCACCCAATTTTGTAGGTTATGGTAAGATATGTAATGTTGGGTTTAAATGTTGAACCCAGACCCTGAGTGTCCCCATGAGGTGAGCTCTCTCATAGTCATATACAAAGTAGGGAAAAGCATTTAAAGGTCTCTAGCCAGTCCTTTTCCTAGTGGGAAAGCCCAGCTTGGGAGTTAAGGTCTGGGAACCAGACCCAGATGCTCCCAAGAACTCTAGGGCTCTCAGGATGTCCTGAGACATAAGATCCCTATCCCTAGAAAGGCTCAGTGATCAAGCCATTCAGTC
This sequence comes from Cabassous unicinctus, assembly GCA_029593785.1. Taxonomy (NCBI): domain Eukaryota; kingdom Metazoa; phylum Chordata; class Mammalia; order Cingulata; family Chlamyphoridae; genus Cabassous; species Cabassous unicinctus. Next base: position 13,428 of record JAQZBX010025906.1, on the reverse strand, counting down.
ATATCTAGCAGTGGGACAACATCCAGACTGAAAATCATGTTTTATTTTCCCCTAGGATAATGGGCAGCTCTTCCAGCATTTCAACAGTCTCCCCATTGGAGTGCCTTCTCAGAAATTGGGACAACTGCCTACTGATGCTCTAAAAAGAAAGAGGTTAATCTTTTCCTGCAACACCACATGGCTACAGTATGGCTGAGAGTGGGCTCTGTATGGGACCCTGAATTCCAATTGAACCTTTGAAAGAGAGAATAGGACAGACAAATCTGAGGGCCATAGACCATGTGGTCATGTCTCCTTAAAAGGATGAGGAAATGCATTCCATTTAATAAACCTATCCCCGTACAATAAGGAAACTCCTCATGTGCCATCAACTAAGATTAAAAGTTTCCTGGCTTTCCGAGCTCCCTACATATTTCCCTGTAAGACTCCAATACTTCCAGCAAAAACTCTTGTAGGGTTTTATTGCTTGCAAGAGGTAACTAAGAGGATTAGCCCCAATTTCTGTCTCATTGGGGAAAGGGCTTCACTGGACCCCTTAGCTCTGTATTTAGCAGCTGCCCAGGGATTTTCCTGGAGGAACTAAGCTGGAGGGCCCTGCATGAAGTTTCTGCCATGGACAAACACTGGAAGCATAGCATCTAGGTGATTCTAAAGTCAAGTCTTTCCCTAAGCTAAGCTAAGTGTGTAAATTTCTCTCCTGTTCTAATCTGTGCTTGCTTTAATTTTGTTAGTTTGCTTGTGGCTAAGAAACTGTAAATCAGATTTTGGGTTTGCCTGTTACAAATTGGGTAAGTGTGAAAAGTAACCTAAAAATGAGTATTTAAATGTCAGTACTTACTGTGTTGTAATTGGATTTGATGTAAAAATCCCATGAAATTGGTTCAACTGCTGGAAAAGCAGAAAAACCTAGCAATGTTGTTACTAATAAAATTGTTTTAGTTGCTTAATTAATAAACAAAAGTGCCCAATTTGATTTTAAAGTGAAAACTTACTATAAATTAACTAAGAGTTAAGATCATAATATAGATGCCTTTATATTATAAAATAGCAAAAGGTTAATATCTGAAATTGCTATAACTGGGTATATTTAGCTTAGAACCTATTGTAATGGTAATCTTAGACTAATTTACCTTTGTTTGTGGCTACTTCAGGTCTAGCTTGTGCTTGCTATAGTAATGATAATTATAAGCTAAACTTACTTTTGATTATGGTTATTTTGTGACTAGCTTCACTTAGACTTCAGCTATTGTCATAACTCTAAGCTGAGTTTGCCTTTGTTTATGGTTACTTCAGGTCTAGCCTCACCCCTTTCCTTTGCTATAGGTTCTTTCATGACAACTTCTGTCCTCTATGGCTCATGGGAAAGCAAACTTGAGACATCCTTGTCTCCTGTTCTTCCACTGGTGTTAATAACCCTGATTTCTCATGACTTCAGGCATGGACTAAATTGTTGTCTGGTGGAATTCTCAACCCTCAGGTTTGAACATCCACCCTTCTATTCCATTGGTCATGGGAGTTCTGTTATATCCAAAGACTGGAGAGTGGGGGAGGCCTCCCAACTCTAGTGTTGGTATTCCTAAAAGCAGGAAGTCATGAGAAAAATAAGGTTTTCCTGAGGCTTCAATGACTTCAGTTAGTATACAATGGAATTAGATCCACCATCTGTCAAAATCAAAAGGGGAAATAAGCAAAGTTCTGAAGTAACAGAAAATATTGTAAATTGTATTTTAAGGTACTGGGGATAATTTGGTTATAAGACAATAATTGAAAGAAATGAGATTCTTGTGCAAAACTACATAGTCACAGTGCAAATTAGACTAATTAGAAATAGCCTTCAAAGAAATATCTTAAATGTTATTTTACAGTTAAACTTATTTTTTAAAGAATGAAAGTTTTAAGTAACTTTAGTGAGTTGTCTTTCCGTTTCTAACTCTCTATTTGTGTCTGCCCATTTGCTCAGTGTATATCTCCATACATCAGGATGGCAATATCAAATTAAGAAATTAAAATTTTTAAAAGAGCTCTATTCAAATTGTTAGAAGTTAAATATGTGGTTATATATGTGAATGAATATTCCTGGACCCCAAATTAGACTAAGCAAGATGGAAAACTCATATAGAAATTTGAATATAGAGACTATTGGATAAGGGAAAAAGATTTTCCTAAGCTATTCAACCTACCCAGCCCCCAGGGATTTCTCTTTGCAAAAGCTCTATGGGGTAGGCTAGATGGAGCAAATTAAAACTCTATCTTCTAGGATGGGGAATTAAGAATTAGTTGTCCTGTAATCCCCCAATTTAACCATTTTACCAGCCTTAAAATAAGATTAGTTAATAATCCAATTATCAAATTTCAGTAAATAAAGGAAAAGTCTTGAAAGCTATGGAAAGATCTTTTCTAAATTATGATTAAAATGAATTAAACAATTGTGATATATTCCAGAACCTAACAGTTTGTTTTTAAGATTATTCACATTTTTAGAATTTTATTAAAGTAAACAGGTTTTAGCCTCCTGTACAGGAAGGAAAAAGGACATTTCCTGCATAAACTATAATGGTTTCAATTTTGTTTAGCTTGGGTGTAACCTCCCTAGGTTTATAGAATACCTATTAAATAAATTAACATTTTATGCATTAAATCTTTAAGATGATGAAAATTCTAAGTTCATATTTAATGAGATTAAGTTAAAGAAGTAGATGTAGATCTGCACTCACCTAAATGGATAAAGTAAACTTCATTAGTAGCTATTTGTAATTAAAAACCTTGTTTAAATGTAAAGTAACTTCTAGTTATAAGAAGTTTGTGGAAGAATCTTCTAAACTGAAACATTTGAATAGCTAATTCCAGGAAGCCATTATTAATTAGAAAACTAAATTGATATCAATAACAAAAACTAACTTCATAACAGTGAACCCTGTCAGAGGCCATCCCAGTCTGCATATTAAAGTAGAGAGGCAGGGGGAAGATAATCTTGAATCCCTTGGGAATCTTCAGTTTTCATAAAATAATTGAGAAGGTAGTTTTTCCTGTACTGTTAAAGTAAAATACCTCTTAATTAATGTCATCATGGTAAAGGTGTGGAAGAAAAAACAGAGTTCTAAAATAGTTAAGTTAATTTGATATGTTATACATTACATTGAAAGTGTTGAGAAAGTTTATAAAAATCAATAGAGATATACTTCAGTATTGTCAAACTCTCATGTGCATTCAACCAGGCCCCAAAACCTTACATCATGCAAGTTATTGGCTAGGTTGGTCACTGACCTCTAAAACAATAAAGGTATCTGCTACATCTCTGGTTTTGCTCCTGAAGTGGATGAAGTGTATGTTACACTATGAATCTTGTCATCAAAGAGTCAAGACAGGGGCGTGTCATGTGCCCCAGGGGGATGGGGAGGAAGGAACAGAAAAGATCAAACGGGGCATTCAGTGATCATGGGAAATGTTTTCCATTACCTTACAGTAATGTACACAGGACATGGTAAATATCATCAAAAATTATTAAACTGTGCCTTCTAAATTGTAGACTATACTGTAAACCATTGACAATGTTTAGTAGCTATGTTTCATTATCTGTATAACAATTATAACAATGCTACCATCCATAAAAAAAAAAAAAGGTTTTAACATGGGGTGGGGAAGGGGGAAAGAGGTTGGGTATATGGGAATCTCTAATATTCTGTGTGTGACTTTGCTGTGACCTAAAACTTCTTTGAAAATTAAATGAAAATTTGGAAGACACTGGGGAATGAGAGGGAGAAGGTGTCACGGTACACACTGCACATCCGATAATCCAGTGTTAAAAGGAAAAAAAAAATTGTTTTTTCCCATTTTTTTTAATGTCCCAATCAATTAATTATATTTTATTTTTAGTTCTTTTTTTCAGAGTTTCCTTGTATTTTATCTCTTGCATTCAACCTTATCATTATTATTTCATTTTCCTATTAATTCTGTTTGGTTATTATATGGGCTTCATCTTCAAGGAAGGTTTAGATCACAGAAGGGTTACAATGGGGGCTGCAGAGAATCATTGGTCGGAGATGTCTGGGATGGGGGATTCAGGGGAGTAAGTTCATCTGAATATACATGAAAGATATGTAAAATTGTTCAAATGATCGAGGGATGGGGCATGGTCATGGTGGGTAGACAATCACTCAAAAAATGAAGGAATATTGAATTCCCAGCCTGGAGAGCTCTGCCAAATTCTCTAAGGGAGCAGCAACAGTCCTCTGAGTGCAGGGGAAGTGTCTGGCAAAAAAGCATGGCCCACTGATCGGTTCTTGTTATTGATGACTAGCCTTATGAGTCTTTGCTCTTGTAATTGAAACTTGGTCTTCTGTTATGGGGTGCCTAAGGGTTGCCATCTGAGAGCCTCCTTGTTGCTCAAATGTGGCCTCTGCTTAAGCCAAACTCAGCATATGAATGCATTACCTTCCCCCAATGGGGGACATGACTCCCGGGGATGAACTTCCCTGGCAATGAGGGATTAATACCAGGTGCCAACTGGAAACACGGCTGAGAAAAAACCTTGAATAAAAGGGGGAAAAGGTAAAGTGAAATGATTTCTTGTGGCTAAGAGACTTCAAAGAGAGTTGGGAGTTCATCCCAGAGGTAACGCTTACACACACATCAGTAGGATCTCACAGAACACCAAAGTGGATATCACGCCACACAGAAGGGCTCCTGAGGAGGACTCTGGAGACACCCAGGTCCTATATAAGGAGGGATAGCCCCAGAGATTGGTGCCTTATCAGTGGGTTCTACTTTGGAATCTGTGCTCCTGAGAGTGACAGAATTAGACTCAAATAAGTCCTCCCTGCACATGGTCCATCAGTCCCTTCTGTTCAAACGTATATGTGAGGCTGGAGTTTGTAGGTATACTTCCAGAGACTGGAGCCTCTGGCCTGCCTATGTGCCAGCTGTGCCTGGAATCTTGGTGGAGCTGCAACTCCTACTCTACAGCTCAATGGACTCACCCAAGTCACCTGGTGAGGAGACGATGATGGACAATGGCCATCCCAGGGAATGAAAAGAGCCTGCAGCTGAATGCAGGATAATCCCATCCACCATATCCATGGGATATAAGCCCACTCTCACTTGGAGGTGGAGTGGACATCACCATTCCAGTACCCTCAGGATTGGGGGAAGAGCTATGGACTAGCATGGCCTTAATGGTATTCTTTTGTAGACATACTGTGATTCAAGCAATGGAAGAAATTATAACAGTGAGGTGGAGCCAGTGGTCCCTAGACACTTTCGGCGTGGGGAAGGGAAGGGCAGCTGTAATACAGGGGCTTTTTCAGGACTTGGGGGTTGTCCTGAGTGACATTGTGGTGATGGATATAGGCCATTTTACATCAGCATATACCATGCAGAACTGTGTGGGAGAGAGTCTGGTCTATGATGTGAACTGTGGTCTATGCTTAATGGCAAAGCCCCCAGGAAGTGTATATCCATTGCAGTTGATGTGCCACACTAATGAAAGATGTTTATGTGAGCTGTTATGGGAGGTATGGGAGGTGGAGATCATGGGAATCCCTGTAATTTTTGTGGAACATTTATGTAATCTAAGCATCTTTTAAAATATATATGAAAAAAATAACATTTTTGTAAGCAAATGCACATATACACATATATATTTATATATCATTTTATAAATACTGGTTTGTATTGTGAAAAATTTGATTTTTACCCACAATGAAAAAATAAAATAAAATAAAATAAAATATATATTAAAAAATTTTATGTAAGCAAGTGCACATATATGCATATATAGTCATAAAAAAATAAAAGAAAAAGAAAAAAAGTATGTCACAGTTTCAGACTCCTGCAGCAGCCTGTGATGACTCAATATAGCCAGATGTACAATGGACATTGCCTCCAGACTTGCTCTGTTTATAGTGCTGAAGGGTGCTATACACCAGGCCAGTAAAACACAGGAGCCTTAACTTCTTAGTCTATATCTAGTGTCAACAGTGCTGCAGCATGCTGACTGTGTGTAGGGCATATCAAGTGGAGCAACAATTACCAGAGTACTGTGAGTAGAATTTAAGAAAACACAATTGGCATTATGGCCTGCTCCTGTGGAGAGATAACATGTATGGTATTGCAAACCTGGAGCTTAAATCTATTAATTGCAGCTCAAAGAGGAACTTGTGCATTAATTAGTATTAAGTACTGTACCTATATTCCTGATGATTATGATGATATCTTTTCTATTCTAGATCATATGCAGAGGGATATTGAACATGTTAAATGTTCTGGTAAACTTAATTCATTTTCTAAGTACTTAATGAACATGCCTATAAGATAAAGGAAAGGTTCTATAAATACTGTGTTTATTTTATTTGCTAAATGCTTGTCTTGTTTTTGCTCTACTGTCTTTTTGAGTATGTCTAGGGCAGTGCCTCTCTTCATACCTCTCCTAACTGTCATAAGCATGACCATGTCTGTGGGAACTGGGGTTGGCAGTTTATACCCAAACCCAGTAGGGCTACCACAATCTCTCCCCAGAGTTAACCAACAACAAAAAGTAAATCAAGGAAGAATGATGTTTCCCATCAACTTTGGGAGGATGCAGCCTTTGAAGGCATCCGGGCCTTTCTCACTCTTATGGTCCAGTAGATAATGGCTGGCCCCCTTTTTTGGACCCACTTACCACCATCTTCTTTATCCTTTTAACAGGACCATGTATCCTCAAAATTATAATTAGGTTTATTTCTTACAGAATCAGTGCCTTATTAGTTATGAGTAGATTTCATCCAGTTCCAACCAAGTTGTTGAAAATGTCTTCCCTCAATCACAATAGAATAGATAGAGAGATTTACACCCTCTCAGGCAGGAACTACTGCCCTAACCAGCAGAAAGTAACTACAAAGGAATCATCATCACCCTCAGCACCTCCTTATTACTAAGAGTGTGAACTCTCTGAGGGTGGAGTTGAGGCAGGTTAATACAGGGAAATGAGAAGACAAACCACAACATGGCTGAATGAAAAACTGGTCTTACCATTGGCCCCCTCTATTGCTGGGATAACCAATAATAGGTGGGGCCCCTCCCCTTAGCATTAGCAAGGGGAGGAATAATTAATAGCTTAAAAGGTGACCATGCAAGTCAAATCTCATTCTATCTGCTCAGAGGAGTCTGCATCAAATATTAGTGCATTTTTCCATCCTTCAGTCCCATTTCTCAGTGACTTCTGTTTTTTCCCACCATTTCCTAATAAATTCTTTTTACTGGCCTAACTGAAAAAAAAATTATGTAATGAGGAGCTATTACAATATCAGGGTACATAAAATTAACAGTATATTTTAATTAAGTTAAATAGCCTTTTTCTTTTTAAATTTTTTTTCTCTTTGCATTGTTTCAGAGTGTTGATATAAGTAAATTGGGAAGGTGCAAGGGAATTCTTAAATTCAATTCATCCATTATATTTATAATTATATTTCAGGGATGTCTCCAAACATCATATAATTAACAATGATATTCAGTAATTTTTAACCATCAGTTGAGGACTGCATAAGACTGAGCCTCATTACTGTTGATTCATAAAATTATTAAGAATACTTTAGCATACATGGATAAACTTGTCTTATGCTTTTCCTTGCCTAGTTACTTGACCCCATCAACATTCAGAAAGAAGAGTTAGGCTCCAAAAAGCAAGAGATGTGAAATCCTCAGTAATCCTGATGGAATCATCCAAAAAGGAAGAATGCAAATACCAAGATCCTCCCATAGTTTAAGAGCATCTGAAGACTGTCATACAAGGTGATCACACTTTCTGAGATATGTCTAAAGCAAAACTTATTTGTATGTATTAAAATCACCCACATGTACCTAAGACTAAGTATCTATGAGACAAGTTACCTGAGAGTCTCCAACTTTACAAAATTCTAGGACATTCTGATATTCTTTAAAACTGAATCTGGTTTTCCCTGGAACCAGGACTTTTGTTAGGGCTAAACAAGTTTTGCTGTTAGCATTCCATTCATTATAAGTTTTGATTTGTTTTTGGTTTTGCTTAACCAATCATATTATTCATTGTATAACATCATGTATTTAATACATAAGCTGCCTATTTCTTTGGAGAAAGCAGAGCACTTCTGGTATTGAACATTCCCCAATTTGCAAATGGTCTCCTTTTGATAAATATTCTTTCTTGTGTAAATACTTAAACTTTGCCTTTCATTGGACAATATGCTTTTCCAACTGGGCATCTTCTTTTCCAGTATTTGCTCACTTTTAAATTGTATGTCTATTTTGTATATGGCAACTTAGCTAAATTTGTTTTTTGCCATTACTAGTTTTCTTGCAAAGTCTCTGGAATTTTCTATATAAAGGATCATTTCATCTGTGAGTTGAGATAATTTTACTTCCTTTTTTCTAAATTGGATGCCTTCTGTTTCTTATTCTTGTAATTACACTGGCTAATACTTCCACTACTGAATAGCAGTGGTGAAATCAGGCATTCTCATATTATTTCTGATTTAGGGGGAAACATTCAGACTTTTCTCATTAAGCTTTCCGTTAGCTGGCTTTTTAAATGGTTTTTGTCATGTTGATGAAGTTCCTATCTATTCCTAGTGTTCTGAGTGTTTTCACAATGAAATAATATTAGATTTTGCCAAATGACAAACAAAGCTACAGTTTTAAAACAGCATAGTTTAAAACAGCACAGGGATAGATAAATAAATTAAAGGAATGGAATTGAGAGCTCATACATATACCCTCATATCTATGGTCAATTGATTTTTACAAGGGTACCAAGTCCACTCATTCAGAAAATTATAGTCTCTTCAACAAATAGTGATGAGAAAATTGAATATCCATATGCAAAAAATGAAGGAAGATCCCTATTTCACACCACATTAAAAAGTTAACTCAAAATGGATATAAGAACCAGGACTTTAAAACTCCTCAAAGAAAATTAGGGAAGCACCTTCAGGAGCTTGTGTTAGGCAATCATTTCCCAGACTTTACACTCAAAACACTAGTAACAAAAGGAAAAATAGATGAATGGGATCCCATCAAAATTAAGAATTTTGTGCATCAAAGACCTTTATCATGAAAGTGAAAAGACAACATACTCAATGGCAGAAAATGTTTGGAAACCACATATCTGATAAAGGGATTATTATGCAGAGAATGTTAAGAAATCCTACAACTCAATAATAAATGACTTTTTCTCTGAAAATAACATCATTATTAATTTAATTTGACGAAATCTTGTTTCCTGTCATTATCCCATGTAATCTAGGAAATACTCAAAAATGAAAAAAAAAAAAAAGAGAAGATAGAACTAAGAGGGACAAAAGCATCATCATGGCAAAGTGAATAACCAAACCCAGTGAAAAAGACTGTCAGGAATACAGGAGACATGAGTGTTGCCATACAAGCCAATGTTACAACGGACAGTTTCAATGATACCAAAAATATAGGTTGGTTGGTTAGGAAGATAATTAAAAGAGGAATATTGGAATTGGCAAAAAAGAGTTTAGTTGTGGCCTTGGTGAAAGAGCAGATTCAGTTAAATGATGGGGGCCAGAAAAAGAGGGGGCACAAATAGGATAATTTCCAATCTAAATGCACACTCCCTCTTATATCCATTTAGAACATCTCCTTATATCATAGAACGTGTTTTTCAGCATTTTAATTTCTTTTTATTTTTAAAGGAGATTTAAATTACATAAATGTTACATAAAAAATATAGGAGATTCCCATATGCCCCACTAGTTTCCCCTCCCACACTTTCCTACATTAACAACATCCTTCATTAGTGTGATACATTTGTTAAAATTGATGAACCCATATTGAAGCATTACTACTAACCGTGGACTATAGTTTACATTATAGTTTACACTTAGTCCCACACGATCTTATAGGTTTTGACAAAATGTATAATGGCCTGTGTCTATTATTGCAATGTCATGCAGGACAATTCCAACATCTCAAAAATGCCCCCATGTTACACCTATCTTTCCCTTTCTCTCCTTTCACATCCTGGTGACCACTGCCTTTATATAAGTGAGCCATTTATTTTTCATTGCTAGAATAACAATAAATCTATAATAGAATAATAATAGAATAATAATAAGTCTACTTTAGTCCATTATTCATTCCCCAATCATGAGGATTCTGGGATGGTTATGTTCACTCTGTTTCTGATTGGGAAGGAGATTATATCCCATCGGGCAGATGGATGGAACTGTCTTGCCTGCAGTTGTAGATGCTCTCTGTTTTTTTTTTTTTGGATAGGTGTTGTCCATCATCATGCCTTTGTTAGTTGTCCTGGGCAAGTCTAATGAACTGGAGAGCAGGTGTAACAAATTTGCTGAGATTCAGGGCTCAACTGGCATATGAACAGGCTGAAGATATAATCTCTGGACATATAATTAACAAGTATAATGCTAAATATAGGTTCCAATAAAAGGGACAGAAGAGCTGGGTTTTGGGAAATTGTAAATGAGTCTAACTCTATTATATTGGGGAGCATATATTCCGAAGTAAGGCACACTGAGAGGGCACCAAATTCCTGAGATTTTCTGCCATGCTTATGGTGTCCAGATATCTCTAGAGCCCTCACGAGCCTGCTGTTGGGGACACTGCTTACTGTGGCAGTCAATGAGACCCTGCGAAAATGTGCATAAGCATAACTTCTGGAATGGCCTCCCGATTCATTTTTAAGTCTCAGGCATAAAAACTTATTGTATTTAATATTTTCCCCTTTTTGTCAGGGTCTTTTGTCTGATGCATCACAAATTGGCTCTTGGTAATAATCCCTCAGTTCCAGGGAGGCTCATCCCCAGGAGTCATGTCCTATGCTTGGGGGAAGGTAGTACATTTATATGCTCGGTTTGTCTTAGAAAGAGGCCACATTTTTGAAAAAGGAAGGCTTTCAGGAGGTAACTCTTAGGTAATATATACTAGGCTAAGTTTCAATTTCACAAGGAAAGGTTCATGAGTACAATCATCAATATCAAGGGCCTGGTGTAATGTTCTGTCCTTACATTTTATCCAAGCTGGTTTAACATCTTTGTTAGTTTGAATCATGAATCATGTAACCCCAAAAATACCTAGTCTTAATATTAGTCCTCATCTTTTTTAATGTGATTCCATTTGTAAATAAGACTTTTAAAAATGTATTATAAAATGGGGTGTGAACGTATTTGTGAATAGTACTATTTACACCTAAAATTCATTTGGTGTGACCAAATTAAAACACAGTGGGCCTTAGTCTGACTTACTGAGGGCCTTATAAAGAGAGGATGTTCAGACACATTCAGAGAAGCCAGAAGATGTAGAAGCTTCCAGTTAGAGAAAGCTACAAGATGTGGCCCTGTTACAGAGGCAAAGATGGAAGCCAGGGAACTTCAGTGTTTGTTGCAAGCCAGCCTGAGAACATTACTGTTTCACGGAGAAATCATGAGCTGTAAAAACTTTTGATGTTGGACTTCTAGTCTACCAAATACTGAGCCAATAAATTCATAATTTTAAGCCAACCAGTGTGTGGTATTTTTCATAGCTATTTTAGTAAACTAAGACACCATCTATATTCTGATTAGGCTTTGCTCTTTCAAGCAGCTTGGTCTTTTTTTTCACTCATGCAGTTCCCTCAGGAAACTGTCCTTTCAATTGTCTTTCACCTATTAAAATTCCACTGATCTGAAGGAATCATCTGAAATGCCACTTGCTTTGAACAACTTTCCTTCTTTATCCCAGTCACTCTGATGTTCCTTATTTGTATTTCCAAATAATATGTTTACACTTTGCCATATTACTTTAATATCTTGTATTGCATTCTTGTTAGGAATGTGTCATTCTTACACTCCAAATTATGAGCATATATCATGAGTCATTTCTAATATCAAAGAAATTTTCTTCCTCGCCCCGCTCATACCCTGTGCCATCAATAGCCACTTTCTTGTACAAAGCCCTGTATAATGTATGCACTTGATAAAAGATGAGCTGAACTGAAATTTTAGTAATCAAAGAATTACATAAGTGTTGAGGACCTGTCCTGACTTACTGTGAGGTGCACAAAAGACATATAACATGATCCATGTTTAATGATATTGATTAAGACATATATACACAGTTGTAGGTACATACAGGTCAAAAGTGATGAAGGAGAAAATGAGTTATGAATCACATTTATAAATCACTGGTATTAGTTATACTCTAATGTGTTACCATCAACTCTGTCCATTTCCACTCATTTACAATCAACACTATTAAAAATTCTACATACATTGAGCAACAGAACCCATTTTCAACTTTTATTTCAATTTCTAGTAACCAATAATTCCAGGGGTTTACTTGTCGTATTTGGTTCATATTAGAGAGACTATACACTATTTGTCCTTTTGTGTCTGGTTTATTTCACTCAATATAATATCCTCTACATTCATCCATGTTGTAATATGCATGCCAAATTCATTCCTTCTTAGAGCTAAATAGTATTCCATCATATGAATACATCACATTTTGTTTATTCATTAATTTGTTGATGGACAGTTGGATTGTTTCCATCTTTTAGCAATTGTGAATAATGTTGCTATGAACATTGGTGTGGAAATGCCTATTCCATTCCCTGCTTTCAAGTCTTCTGAGTATGTTCCTAGCAGCAGGATTGCTGGATCATGAAGCAAATCTATATATAGCTTCCTGAGGAACTGCCACACTCCCATCCACAGCAGCTGCACCATTATTTATTCTCACCAAGAGTGAAGAAGTGTTCCTATTTATTCACATCCTCTCCAGTACTTGTAGATTTCTGTTTTTATTTTATTTTAATAAAGTAATGGCCATTCTATCAGCTGTGAACTGTTAAGAGAGTGCAGTTTTGATATGCATTTCACTAAGAGCTAGAGTTGTTGAACATTTTCTTATGTGCTTTTTGGCCATTTGTATTTTCTCTTTGGAAAAATGTCTAAGTTTTTGCGCATGTTTAATGGACTCTTGTCTTTATCATTGAATTGTATGATCTTTTTATATAACATGGAAATCAAACCCTTATCGTATATGTGTGTTTCAACCCAACTTTCAAAGGCACAAGTTGGGGAAGTCATAAAACCAAAGAATGCATCAGGAAAATGGTTAGATTTGGATTTTATTGGGAATAATGACTAGGAGAGTCTCTTCAATGGCAGCCAGGGGAAGAATGAAGCTAGTGTTCCTCAAAGAGATGGGAAAATTAGGTGTGATAAAGTGGGTTTCAGAACAAAGACATTTGTAACCGTTGGGGAATTTGATGTAATTATGAATTCCAAAAATTGGATCATGCCTGTAATCTGATCTGTTAATCTGGGCATGATTGAATTATGATTAGGGCATTGACTGGGCCATGTCAGTCAGTAGGGCGTTGAGCCCCACCCCCTGGTGGGTGGGGAATTGAATTTAAAAGGCAAGGCAAAGAACAGAGTTGAAGCA
>JAQZBX010025905.1:0-29270 GCA_029593785.1 Cabassous unicinctus | reverse complement strand
GTATGTCAGTTAACATTGCTCCTAGCCATTGGAAGTTCCAATCAACCTTTCTAAAATAGAAACTTTATTTTTCCTTTAAAAATTACTTGAAATTAAATAACATTTTATGCATAAACACATCATTTATATGATATATAAGTAAATATAAACTTTAAATAAAATATAGACTTTATACAAATACTAAATATATGCACATATACATATACACAAATTATAATTTGTGCTTATTTAAAAACTGGTGCTCCCACTATGCACAGCTCCTTTCACATGGAGAATCCAGTCCTGTCCATTGGGGAGCATACAACCTCTCAATTAAACCAATGACAGAGCTGAGAGGTAGTTAGTGAGGGGAGGTGATGTTAGATAATGCCTGAGTTAGTAGTAGAATACAGAGCTTTTAATTTCAAACCCAGGGGCTTTTCTATTACAGCACATCCTCCACATTTATGAAATATGGTATATCATTCTGGTCCTTATGACTACCATCCAGGAAATACTGATGATGATATAAATAAGATAAGCATCTCACCCTAATCATTCCTTGTCACTTAGTAGATGAGGTGAATTCAATAAAGTCCTCCAGGAGCCCAGTGGTGTGTGCCCTTGGAAGCAGATATGCTTCCAGGCTCACCCCAGACATGGGTAGAGATGAGCACAGCAATCTAGCCTCCTGGGTTTTGTCCATGTGACATAGAGATGGATGAATTTTAGAAGAATGATTGTGTATTAGAAATGGCAATCAGAGGAGCAGAGACACATGATATTTAAGCAGTGGTGGGCCCTCCTGTGTGGAGAGTTTACCTAGAGGAGAAGTGAGAGATAAGCCTGGAAAGACAAGCTATTGCTAGCATAATTTAATTCAATAAATAAGCATTGAGTTCCTACCATGTGCTAGGTGCTACCTTGGGTGCTGTGTTGATGAGGAGCAAATCGAATCTAGGTCCTGCTTGAGCTCCTAATCCGATAAAAGAGGCTGTAAATTAGTGAATTAGACAATAGGCTTTGGAATAAAGTAGCTTTGGATATGAGATATAATTTTGACTTCTGTAAACTCGGAAGCAACTTAATACCTCAATGTAACCTTCTTCATCTGTAAAATCAAGATAACTATAATCCATTGGTTTGTTAGAAGTTAACCTGGGGTTATAACCATAAAGATTAATGCACTTCCTGTTGCATGTTGTGCACACTAAAATGCTCATTATTATTTTTAAAGTATCATTAACTGGGAGAGACCAACTGTCCACACAGTGACAATACATCATGATCAAATACAATAGTAGACACACACACAAGACACAATATCAGCACAGAAGAGAACTGGAGGTACAGCTCACCTGAAGGTAGATTTTATTATTGGTAGTAATTCTTCACCCCTTCTGTGTCCACGGCCTTAGCTATATAACTTATACCATTTCTCCCATTTCCATGGAAGAATTACACTTTCCTGCCCATTGACTTTGGTCAGCTTTATTATTTGCCCTGATCAATGAGATTTTAGCAAGCTTGAGGCAAACAAGGGCTTGCACTGTGCTTGGAGAATTGCACTTGTCGTGCTTGCATTTCCTCTAAGCCATGAGAAGAAAAGAATGTGTCCTGCTAATGTGATTGTCCCAACAGGAGGATGAGAGACACCTGTGGCTGACCTGGACCCACAGGCCTCCACCTGAAGCAGAGTTACCTCTCCAAAGCCAGCTTAGACCAGCCACGCCTTCCCCACCCCTCTCAAAACAAAACAAAACAAAACAAAACAAAACAAAACAAAACAAAACAAAACACAAAAACTCATGAGACAGAAAGAAATGTTCATTGTCATATGTGAATTAGATGTGAAAGTTGTTTGTTCCACAGCAGTGTTTGACTGATACAAGGTTTATCTAGGAGAGATTTATAAATTGGATTTTGAAGGATGACTAGGAATTTACCAGGTCAACAAATGGAGTAAGGATACTATAGAAGAAAGACTATCAGGTGCAAAATTTCAGAGGTGTGAGATACCATGCTTTAGCATTTCAATAGTTAGGCCCTGAATGGAACATACAGTGTTAATAAAGCAATTATGAAAGAAGAGAGAGATAATTACATAAACAAGGACTTCCCAGTATACATGAAAGAGGCTCCATGAGTCTAAGAAATAAAAGAAAATTAAAATAGTATCTACTTCCATCTGAAAGAAGAAAATCCCTTCTGGCCCTAATTAAAAATATCACAAGATAAAATAGAGGTAATTCTCATTAATTTCATGCAAGATTTATTTTCAAGCAGGTAAATTGTGCAATATCCTAGGCATTTAGCTTCCTATCTATCAAAAGCCCTCCTATGACCAATTCCATACCATCACAAAGCATCCCCCTTCCCCTTTCTACTTTATTTTCTGTGGTCAATGAGCTTCCCTCTTTAGATCTCTTAGGACTCTTCAACAGAACTTCTTCCTTTGTAATTTAAATTATAGTGGAAAGATCATTGCACTGGCAATCAGAAGTTCCTGGCTATTGTCCTGCTCCGATGCTGATTTGTTTTGGACCCTTGAAAAAGTCAGTGGTGTTGTTTGTTTGTTTGTTTTGTTTTTTTGAGGAACTGGGAATAGAACCCAAGACCTCGTATATGGGAGGCAGGGGTTCTACTACTGAGCTAAATTTGCTCCCTGACAAGTCGGTTTATTGCTCTAATGTCTCTTACTCATCTTTAACATCCCATCTAGCATTGATATCCATACCTCATGCTTCCATCCAACCAACAAATATTTATTAAGCTTCTGCAATGTCCTGGATCTTGTTTTCCTTCTGAGGTGAGAGGATAGTTAATAAACAAAGAAACAAATAAATGGAAACAATGTCTGTTCCTGATAGGTGTTCTGCAGAAGAATTAAAATGATGTAATATGGTGGCTATTTTAAGTTGAGTGGATTGTAAGATAAGGCCCTTCTTAGAAGGTGACGTTTCAACTGAGAAGCAAATGACCCAGAGGAGCCAGTCTTGTCAGGATCAGGAAAAAGTACTTTCTAACCTGAATGATAACTTTCAGGGGCTTACTCTCTCTATACGGGCCATGGTGGGGCCGTGCTATGTGGTGCTATCGCCAGTTTAGTCAAATAGCTTGAATTACTGCAAAGATTTGGTGAGTTATTATCTGTCTGCTCAAAAGATTGTACTGTTGGTATGTGGGCAAGAGGCATAAGATGCACAGACTAGGAGCCCAGGAAGCCAAACTACAGAGGAAGTAGGCTTGAAACGCCGATGGCACAAAATATAAATGCTACCACCTGAGGGCAGCATAATCACTTGGAAACTTAGCAGGAGCATTGGATGGCATCTGGCCTGGCCCTCTTATTCTCAGATGGGGAAACTGAGGCTGAGAGAGAAAGAGAAAGAGAGAGAGAGAGAGAGAGATAGAGATAGAGAGAGAGAGAGAGAGAGAGAGAGATTTGCCTAGTCACAAGGCTTGCTCTACTCTGCAAGTCATGTATTTTATTCCTAAGAATCACTAACTTAAGTATATAATGAATCAAGTCTGATGGAATTTACAGATTTGGGCAGGGGAAGGTAAAGTTACCTATTATTGACAAATGTCACTACTTCTTCGTCTTTAGGCTCCATTTTGGATAGAGCAAAGTTATTGCATCACTGACACCCACATACATCCGTTGAGCACTCTTAAAAAAAAACAAAAAACAGAAAAGATTGGTCAGCTGCTTCTATAGCACAGTTTAATTCAAATTTGATTTATTCCCCAGATCTGAATCCTACAATCCATTTACAGTTAACTAGGGGAAGTCTTGTGTAGCAATAGGAAAACTCCAAACTCCTGGAATCGGAGTCAGAAGCCCTGTGTTCATTCTCTATGGCCACCCATTAATTTTTCGTTCTCCAGCCTTCAAAATGATCATGTCACCTGTCTTGCTTACCACATGTGGTTATCAAGAATTAAGTGGAAACTTCAGGAAAAGGTGATTGGATTATTAATTAGCTGGCTTATTTCACTTCTCTGGGTTGTAGTCCCCAGTTTGTAAAATAATAATAATAAAAAAGAAGATTAGATTTTTTAAAAAGTCTAAGGTCCCTATCATGGCTCTAAAAGCCAATGATTTTATGACAAAAGAGTAGCCTTAAATCCTTGTCAAAATACCCTTTAGGCCTTTCTTCTTTGCTACAGGGTTTGCCACTGGCAACCCAACATTTGTGTGTATCTAAGGGAACGTTTCATTACTGAAAAGTTACCTGGCTTGGCTTACATATACACAGAATGTTACAGGACATGTGAATTGAAGCTGGAACAGGGTGTTTGAAGCAATAGCATCCTTTTCTGGGGTTGACTGGCACAAAACCACAATTTCTCAAGTTTATTTTGGAACAATAGCTAAACAGAGAATTCTGATGCCTCTTGCTAGGGTTTTGAATGAACACCTGATGAACCATAAATCTACTGGATTTACACTGCAAAAGTAGAGTCCTTTATGAGTTACTGGTCGTAGATAAACTATTCTAATTTGGGTTCTCAGGGCAGGATTCTGTAAATCACTGAAATGAATAATGGCTCCCTGAATAGTAAAGCAAACTCATTAGGAGCCCATGAGAAATTAACTCTCATTTTGAAGGGGCAGGTGAATTGGCCAATCTCCTAGATATTTTCAAAGATAATGGGCACTCTGTAGACCAGCAGCTCTTAAACCTTTTTGCTAGAGCTCACTTCTATGAGGCAAAATATAAGAAAGACTACCTTTTCCATTTTCTCATACCTTCAAAAGGAGAGAAAAAATGTTTAATTGTGAAGATGTGTTACTGTACAAGCAAATTGTGTGGGGAATTATGCATCTATCTCTTAGCAAGGAGGGTGATGCATCATTTTTCAACTACAAAATATATGTAACTTAAAGTCTAGTTATTTCAAAGTCATCAGCCAAAAATCCTGATAAATGTGTATAGATAGCATGGCACTATGCTATAAATCTATGATTTAAATAAATGCCCCAGAGTAAACACAATTAATAATGATAAGACAAAACTCAAAGTATTTCCAAATTGCAAAAGATGAATATCAGAAAAGGAAAACCATGACTCACTGAAGACAATGCTCATGAGGCATTGACAACTTTGTCTTATTGTGTTACTGAAGATCCATATGTTTACACTGGCATCAAGATCTTCACAGTATTGCCAAGAACTACAGAACAGAGATACTTAGCAGAATCCCCAATTACTGTCCATAGTAGTAGACTCTTGTAATAGCCTAGTTCCCATTTGATTATCAAGTTCTATTAACTTTTGTGGTGGTTTGAAACTCTATGTACCCCAGAAAAGCATGTTCTTAAAGTTAACCCATTTCTGTGGGTGTGGACCCAAAAGTAGGATCTTTTGATGAGGCTACTTCAGTTAAGGTGTGACTTACCTTATTCAGGGTGGGTCTTAATTCTCTTACTGGAGTCCTTTATAAGAGAATGAAATTCAGAGGAAGAGAGAAAAAGCCATGAAAGTGAGAAGTTGAAAGCAACAAAACCCAGAAGAGAAGGGCGATAACAGCAGATGTTGCCATGTGCCTTGTCATGTGGCAGAGGAGCCAAAGATCACTGTCAGCTGGTCTTCGGGAAGAAAGCATTTCCTTGATGATGGCTTGGTTTGGACATTCTCAACGGTCTTAAAACTGTAAGCTTGTAAGCTAGTAAATTCCCATTGTTAAAGCCAACTCATTTTATGGTACCTGCTTTCAGCACCTTAGCAAACTAAAACAACACTTAATAACTAACTTAGGAGGTCACCTTTGTCATGGCAAACATGAGTCTACTAGAAGATTGCCTATTGTCCACCTTGGAAATGAAGGAAGCTTATAACCCAGGAGAAAGGGG
Organism: Cabassous unicinctus; assembly: GCA_029593785.1. Taxonomy (NCBI): domain Eukaryota; kingdom Metazoa; phylum Chordata; class Mammalia; order Cingulata; family Chlamyphoridae; genus Cabassous; species Cabassous unicinctus. Next base: position 23,431 of record JAQZBX010025905.1, on the reverse strand, counting down.
TCATGGGTCATGTTGCAGATTGATTTTGTGATGCTTAATAGTGTTTGCTTGCTTTTTATGTGAAAGATTTTGTATTCTTCATGAGACTATATTTTAGTATAAAATGGATCTTACTCTCTCATTGGATCACTTAATTCCAGGAATCAGGAATTTAAAGGACTCAATCAAATATTTATAAGGATTTATGTATTCAATTTAATAACCATCTAAAATAGAGGGAAGGAGGGACTATCCCTAATTGCTCACTAAATATCAGGAATTTTGACAGATATTTTATGGATGTTATTGATTTTAATTGTTTATAAAATTTTATGAGATATGCATTATTTACCCCAGGAATCAGAGGTTCAGAAAGTTAATTTGCTCAAGTGTATACAACTGATAAGTAGAACTTGGAGTGAGCCAGTATCTTTTTAGTTTTGGAAACCTGTTCTTTTCATTTTATTTTCTCCTTCAAAGGTGATACACTTCCTCCACCAATATTTTGGATGTATACTTCCACTCACTCTTCCTGTCAGTATGATGGATTTTCCCATAATCGCCCATGGTCTGGGGACCACTGTGACCCTGAGCTGCTGAACAACGATGAATGGTCAGTATCCAGGGTTCACACATGACATTGACTTCTTAAGAGATTTTCTAGAAATCAAATTTACCAATTCCTGCTTCTCCACATGATGACATAGGACAGTGATTTGTTTGTTTGTTTGTTTTTACTTTCTGTCTTCTTTTTAAGAATCAGAGGAATAGAGAAGTTGGTAAGTGTCATCAACTCAATCATTTGAAAAGAAAACCAATGAGAGGAAGATTTAGTTTTCTGGGGATGTGATAAAATTTCAAAGCCAGCAATATGATTTTTCATCTCTCCTAATCCTCCAGGTCTATGCTACCCAGGAACACCCTTGGAGAATTCTGATGCATTTGAGAGCAGGATATCAAAGAACAGGCAATGAATAAGTCATATAAGTGGGGAGAGTCTTTAGCCACTTTGTTTTTGGAGTATGGGGCTCCAGGGGCAGCTTTACAGCAAAGACAGGTGAAAAGAAACATCTTGCTCCTATGAGCAGAGCACCAATAGCCTTGCCAGATAATTTATGTGCATAAATACCTCTAATTACACATGTTCATACATATTCATTCACATGCTCCTAGTTTTAGAGAACAGAGATATGAATAAATTGATTAGTCATTTGATTGTGTCTGATTCAGCTGGCTTTCTAAGTTCCTTATAAATGTCCCTGAGTAAATTTCATCTACTAGAGAATTCAGCCTGGGACCTTGGAGAGCTGAAAATGATGGAGTGATTAAACCACTCATTTATTCAAACACTTCATTCATTCATTCAACAATTATGCCCTGCCATGCCCGGGCACTGTGCTGGTTTCATAAATGATTGGACCTTCAGTGTCCAGCCTCATGGAAGAAGATAAGCAGGTAATGAATGCATTGCTTACAGGACAGTGTGGTCAAGTATTAAAGGCATCCAAAACAGGCTGGAGTTTTAGGAATGAATTCCTATAGGTGGCGAAACATGAGCAGCTTCAAAAGAGGATTATTAGTTATCTGGATGGTGACACAACAGACGGCATTCAAGGTGCAGGCACAGAGGTCTTTTAAATTTCCAGCAATTTTGTTCCACTAGAAGGAAATTGGGATAGTGGAAGAAAAAGTGATTCCATTTGTAAGGAAGGGTCAGATGGTGAATGGCCTTTGGAATGAGTTAAGGAATTAAAGTTTACCTCTCCTAAAAACTAGAGTGGGACATGGAAGGGTTTTAAGCCAAGGGGCGATACACAAGATTTTCATCTTAGAAAGATTACTCAGGCTGCAGTCAGTGTAGAGGCTAGATTGGATGTGCCCCTGATTCCAGGGAGAGAGATGAGTTAGAAAGCTCTTGAAGAAATTCATGCAAGGAATGATGAAGCCTAGAAATTAATTCATAATAACAGAGACTTTGAAGTGGGGAGAATAATAGGTATGAAAAGTTAAAATTTGTGCAACATGAAGATATAAAGGTAAATGAGGGGGGTCTGAGGGTAAACCAGGTTCCTGTTTAGATGATTAGAGTATTGGGATGACATTCATGAGATGGAAAACACAATGGAAAGAACAGTTTGGGGAAAGAATGTGTATACAATTAGTTTTGGAACACGCTGTGTTTAAGAACAGAAGTCACAGCGTTTTTGTGCTGAGCTGAGGCTTATTGAAGTACCAACAATCAACACAAAAGACAGTCTATTTTCTATCCTTTAATGGGACTGTTTTCAGACCTCCGTACCTTTGCACATGCTCTCAGCTCTATTTGGGATGCCTCATCCTCCTCTCTTTCCATTTTTCCCAAACTAATACTTCTCATTAAGGACAATGCCAAATGTTGCTTTCTCTGTGAAGCCTTCTGCCATCTCATCTTCTCCCCCAGAGGTCTCCTCTGTGCTAGCTCCCTATCATTGCCCTGGGAGAGCTAAGTGTTACCTCTCTTTTAGCTCCCTTTTAGTTCTCGTCACATTGCACTGTCATTATCTGTTACGTGTCCGTCTTTCCTGACATGGTGAGAGCTCCTGGGGGAACCCATATCTTCTTCACTTTTGTGATCTCAACACCTAACAGGGCCTGGTACCTATAGAGCATCATATAAATATATTTTTTATCTGTCATTATATTCTCACATGATATACACCTACAGTTTTTCAAGAGAGCCAAGAGGGAATTATGCGTTAATTTCATCTACCTGAGAGTTTTAGCCCTGGGAAGGGTTGGAGCAAGCTGGCACCAATCTCAAGTCTGTTTCTCACAGAAGGTGGGAGGGGACCTAAGAGAAGCTTCAGGCCAGAAAAGAGTGAAGTGTCCATTGATCAGAACTCTCTCTTCTGCTTCTAGTTTTCTGGTGTTTGGTTCTTGGCAGCAGTAGAACCCTCAGGAGCAGAAGGAGGTGGGGAGCCCATGGTTGTCATGCAAGGTTTCTCTCTGAACTTGGCCTTGGGAAACACAGACACTCTATATCCCTGGATGAAAGAGTGCAGCTTGGGTGGGAGGCTGCCCTTTGTAGAATTTTTACTTGGAACCTTAGTGAACTCCCAGCTGGGAGTCCCAGTCTTCCCCAGCTCCACAAGACTGCCCATGAATATAACCTGCAGCGGAGCCCACTGCAGATAGCCCACTAACTCAAACCAAAGCAAACTCAGCCTGCCCTAATGTTAGCAGCACCTGGCTTTGCTGCATCATGTTGTGCCTGTACAAGCTCCAAGGATACTCTGCCTAAGGATCAAAGGCCTGGAGGTGAGGACCCCAGGGCTGAAAGTAGCAGGCTCCAATCTTGCCCATGTACCTACTCCCACACAGGCATTGGGTCTACCAAATCAACCCTTCTTCTAGTTGGGTTTAGACTTTTGGGAGGATTAGACCAATAGCCAGATTTCTCTATCAATTTCCCATGGAGTTGCTGGGCTCCTGGGACTTTAGTTGTGAGCCCAGTCTGTTGTCCAGGTGGCCCCAAATTGTCCTTGCCTCTTCTTGTACCTTGGCCTTATGGCTGAACTTTGCTTCTCATAATATGCTACATCCCCCTAGACTCGGCTCAATGATCTCAACTTCCCTTATTGCAGGAAACTGCTTCAGATGGGCACTCTCAATGCACTTTCTACCCTCTTGCCTTTGTCTGAAAGCCCTTAAGGCTCTTACATGTTCCAAGACTGTTTGTAAATATTGATAATACTCTTGGAAGTCTAATCTTGGCTTTAGGGTGATCTCCTCCTGCTTTCTTGCTCCCCAAGTCATCCCACCTTCCACCAGTAACCCTGGTCAAGTCTATCCCTGGGGCTCTGTCAGTTTACCCTGTCCTCTATTTACACTAGGAGGACTTGACTGTTGCTTTTATCTCCTTGCTTCTGCAGGAGTCTAGCAGGCTGAACAGCCACTGTCAACACTAGCCTCTTTGGTATGTTTTAGCTGTACCAAGGCCACCATTTCTTGCTGACTCATTTACTACCCTGGAGTTTGTGGAAGGAAGCTATCAAGGGAGAAAAAGGAGACTTTTTTCTGGAAGTGAGTCACAGAAGCCAGATCTGTCACTTCTTCCCACCTGAGCCATGCAGGGCAGAAGACAGGCCAATTAGCTTTGGGGAGAAAGAGAGGACATCCAAGTGACAGGTGGAGATTCTGGAATTGCACTGCCAACACTCATCAGCCCAGGCTTCAGGAAGCGGAGGTATGCAAAGACGATAGAGATATGAGAAATCAACCGAGCCTGAGGGAGGCGGCCATCTTCAGAGGGACAGAGGTGGATTAAACGTGCTTGAAATGTATTTGCCAAGACCACTCGGAGAATCAGAACATTACAGTCTCACAGAACCTTGGAGCTGGGCAGATTGTGAGATTATGTTAGAGAAGACCAAAGGGGGCAAGGCAGGCAACCTCAATAAGTGAAATTGTGGGGATGGTGGCAGTCTGTGGGTGGAATCCCTTACACAGACAATTGATACCATGCAGGAAGTTAGCACAATGTTGCAAGATCTTCACATTTTTCAAGAAAAGCCAGAAATCCATATTTTTATGTGAGCTTTCCTGACTTTCAATGTTGTCAAATGATTTAATTTTTTTCTCAAACACAACAAAATCAAAACACATCTGTGGACTGGATGTAGCCTCTCATCTAAATGGATTCCTTATTTTTAATAATTGAGAACCAGTGAAGTGAGGGGGCTTCTGCAAGGTCCAATAGTCAAGTGGTAGCAGGGGAATGATTTGGTGGCTCAGTATATTGTCTTCTCTCTCTGTCTTCATGTCTTCAATCCAATACTCTGTGGCGATGAGGGGAACTTAAGGTGTTTTACTCCCTCCCACACCAGAGATGATAAGATAGGGCCAGGTCCTCTGCTGCTTCTTCACTTCCTTTCAATTCATTCCTCCCCAGTGAACTTGTCCCTTGCTTAGTGCAGTGAGAGCAGAAAGAGAACTGGGTTGTTCTCTAACCCAGGCTTAGCCACTAACCTTGTGGACTTGCAAAATTCTCCTCTGCTCTTTGAACCTCAATATCTTCATAGATACAATGAGGCCGTTGGCCTATATAACCTCCAAGTTCCCTTACAAGTCCCTAACCCAAGTGAACACAAGTTTGTATTAAATATAGCCCTGTAGCTGGCCAAAAGGACGTTGTTAACAGCATGTCATCCATTTACCTTCTGTTCACTGGGCCCTCAGTGTTTGCCCCTGAGCAGAGCCAGGGGAGGAGTAGGGAGGAAAAGAGGTATGGCTTCTGCCCTCTTAGAACTTATGGTCTCATGGGGGGCAACAGCTATCATTCAGATAATTGCACAAGTAGAACTACAGTTGCAACTCAGGAGGGATGTGAGGAAGGAGAAGAAGAGGACATTCTGAGAGGCAGAGCAGGGGTTTTGATTTAGTCAGGAATCTGCTCTGAGAAAATGATGTGTGAGTTGAGAACTGAAGAATAAGTAGGAGTTTCCACTTGAGGAGATTGGGGGTTTGGGTGAGCTTTTTAGGCAGAGGGACTAGCTCATTTAAAGGTCGAAAGAGAGATCAGCCCATTTGAGGACCCGACAAAAGCCTAGTGAGGCTGAATTCAGTGGGGATGGGGAGGAGGGAAACATGGCCTTGGGTTCTTGGAGGGTCCACTATACCTGGGAGCTGGCAGCCTCCTAGCATGGAGTAAGAAAGCCCATTATTCTCCTTTCTGCCTGGAGTGCATGCAATGAACTATCAATAAGAAATTTAACAGAGTTTTCAATGGGGGGAAAAAGCTTCAAATCCTTAATTATAGAGCATTAGTTTTTATTATGGAGTTGACCCTTTGGGTATTTAGAAATAAGATCAAGAGATTACACTGAAAATACTGGAAAATTAGTTATGGCTGACTGCATTTCTCACAACCAATTTTAATAAACAGAGTGGAACTAGCATCCTAAATTAAAAGGTTGCTGTATCATGTCAAAAATCAATTGCATTGTAATGAGAAGAATTTTATAATCTCTGGAATACAGGTAACATTATAGTAGCTATGTGGCCAAAAGTGAATTGGAGGTTAGCAGTTGTAGTAGGCAGGGTCCTTGTGGGATGCACACTCTAGAAGCTAATTGAAGAGTTCAATGAAGGACTTTTTATAGATATGTGCCAAGAGTTAAGGTAACTCACAAAAACAGGGAGATGGTGAAGTACCCATAGATTTAAAGGGAAAGAGAAAGGGCTGTTCTCAGAATCTAATGAGAGCTGCAGCCATGGAAGAACATCTATGCTCTCAAAAATATCTATGGATTTAGGGAGGGAAATGTAGCTGTTACCAAACCATAGCCTGTTTAAGAGTAAGTCAAAAGAACAAATACCCAACCTCTCCCTTTTTCCATTCTCTGATCTCCTGGCTGGGTCTTTTATAGACCAAACTCAACTGAAAGCTAGAGGACAAGGGAGTCCAGGTGACACAGGCTGTAGAGGTCAGCTCCCCACAGCACAAAACAGGACAGAGAAGAGTGGAGAATGGGTCAGGATAAAGCACATGGGTGAAGAACCTGCTCAGCAGTCCTTTTATGAGTTTCAGTCATGTAGGCCATCCATGCTATCTTGGCACATCTTTTAGTTTGCCAAAGGGCTGCCGATGCAAAGTACCAGAAATGTGTTGGCTTTTATAAAGGGGATTTATTTGGGGTAAAAGCTCACAGCTCTAGGCCCAGGAAATGTCCAAATCAAGGTACTATCAGAGATGCCTTCTCACCAAAGTCAGCTACTGGTGATCCTGGAGTCCTACCACGAGGTAAAGCAAGATGGCAGCTGATCTCGGCCTTCCCCTCTAGACTCTACACAGAGCTACTCCATGGGCCCATTATCTTGGGGACTTTGTGCTTCAGCTTTGGCTGCTAGTGATCGTTGAATCCTCTCTCACACATGGCCAGGTCAAAATGGCAGCTTTCTTCTCTGTGTCCTCTTTCTCTCTGTGTGTCTGTTTATATAAGACCTAGCAAGAGGGAAGAGACCCAACCCATGCCATGCCTCACTGACGTAGTCCAATCAAAAGCCCTAAAGCAATCTAATCAAGTGATCTAATAAAGTCCCTTAACAGAATCTAATGCAATCAAAGGGTCTTACAGCTTCAGGAATGGATTAGTTAGAAAACATAATCTTTTTTTTTGGATTCACCAAATTCAAACTCTTCCAGAACCAAAGGGATTTTGACTATAACATAGATTTGGCATATGGTAATGCAGTGAGGGGAACAAAACTCATTGTCAATTTAGTTGATCCCTAATGCTCACACCTCCACTTATGAGCTAACTATGTTCTCAAAAAATCATGGGCAACCCAGCTAATTCACTAGCATTTCCATCTCCAGTATCTCACATTTCCAGCCCACATTCAATCCTTCAGCCAGTTACCTTTCCAGAACACATGCCAGATGATCCTACCCACCTCTTCAAAAACCTGCAGGGGCTCCCCTTTACCTTTAGAAGCAAGACCCCTGAAGTTCTCTGTTTAGCCTGGACCTGTGTACAAGCCTTATGTTTATCTTTTCCTTTATATTCTCTCTATTTTCCATGCCTTTGCATGGTGAACTTCTCTTCATTCCTTTGACATATCAAATCTTTTCTATTCCAGAGTTCTGCACCTTTGCATATGTTTACTTATTGTCTCATCTACCTTTTCCAATCTTTGCCTGACAAACTTCTTTGATGACTGAGCTCAAATATCATCTCCCATAGGACAGCCTTTCTTTCTTCCTTCCCATACCAACCAGAATTATATTATCCCTCCACTTACCTCTATAGTATTTTGAGCAAACATCTATTACATTATAGCCTACTTTTATTCATAATCAGTTCTTCACTCATTTTTCTGTCTGAAGAGTGAAAACTGAGTCTTTATAACCCTAGCAGTGCTGTTTGGGCTGACAGACATGTTTATTTGAATGAAATGAATAGACAGCAGTTGCATCAATAAATGAGTAATTAAATTCAAACCTATGTATTGAATTAATCCAGACCCAATGAAGAAATTGGAGATATAGATAGGAATTTGGAGGTCAAGATGAGGAAGGGAGAGAAAACAAGTAATTGCTAAACCTTGCACGTTTTTAGGGTAACGCAGGCTGGTGGACTGACAATACTGGACATCTTCATGCTAGAAGCGCTAGAGGTAGGAGTGAAGTACAGAGGGGCAGAGAAAGAGGAGCTCACATGTTTTTAGGTCAGTAATGCCTGAGCTTCAAGTATTCAGGTACTACTAAACATTTTTGCCATAGCTATGTACCAATTGTATTGCTATGATTTAGAAGTTTTCTTTGAATTGAAACACTTTTAATGCTGAAATACACTAATTTAAGAAGAAAAACCGATTGTTACCATAATGGAAAACCGTAATGTCTTGCCAAAAATAGAAAGCAATGACAAAAATAAACATAGAGAACCTAATATTAAGTTCAAGCTGAAATTCTGAGTCTAAGACCTAGATCCTCTTGGTTAAAATGATAAGTCATAGAAGGCATTAAGTGCACATTTGTGCCAAACTGATATGATACTTTCTCTTATAAATTATCAGAAGAATTACATGCAAATTGAGAAGGGAATGACAGTCACAGTGGGTGTCAATGCTGTCTGCATTAAATCATCCAGCCTACACTCAAGCCGTCCTGCAGAGCACAGCTTCTGGCAGGTCACCGCCGTTTCCTCTAAGCCAAAGGTCTCCCTGCTTTCCAGAGTCCAGAATTTAAGCCAAAAAACAACACGTTAATGGGCTTGCCTGAAAACCTCATCATCACTGCTGACATCGTTTCTAGGTAAAAATGTATTCCACATGCCCCAGAGACAGGTTCCTAATAAACTTTCTGGAAGGAGGACCAGGCAGATGATACCATTTATATCTTAGCTTTCAGACCTAGAGTGAGCCCCTTGCCTTCTATTTGGCTTAATTTTCCTTAACTGTGAAATGTGGATAATACAACCAATTGAATTGCATCCCCAAGACCAAATTAGCAAATGGGTCTGAGGGGCTGAACCAAATGTATTGGGTATGTTTCTGTGTTTGTGGGTGTGTGGCTGGCAGCACATAGGAAATATATTGTTTGTTTGGATTGCCTGCTTTTATTTGACCCTCTGGAAATTACATAGTTTTCCTAATCATTTAGTTTATTGTTATGAAACATTAAACATGTAAAGTTAAGTCCGGTACACATCTTACAATGTGATAATGGTTAACACTTTACCATATTTGTTGCAGATTAGTTTTTTTTTTTTTTTTTAAGAAATAAAACCTTGCAATATAGTTTATAGTCCCCTTTGTATCCTGCTGAATCACATTTTTCTCCTTATCTTGCCAGGTAAATTTTTATAGATTTGCTACTTATATATTAAAGCATAGACATTTAGATTGTGTTATTTGGGATTCTTAAAAGTTTGATTAATAGTATACTGAATATTTTATTTTGCAATTTGTCTTCCTTGTTCAAAATTTTGCTTGGGGAATTTATTCTTCTTGCTATCGGAGTTGAGTTTGCAGAATACAACATTTTATTTGGGATGCCAAAGTTTTGCTGCAGCAAAGGAAGCCAGAATGGAAGTAGCTTTGGGGTACTGGGGATGGCAAAGGATTTTTATCGACATAAAAAGGAAATTAACTTGGATGAGAGTTTGTTGACTTATAGGGGCGGGTTTAGGGAAGGTGGGCTTTATTTTTTACTGGGTCAAAGGTAACGAACTAGGGGCTTGCTTGGCTATCAGGGTCAACTGCCTTTGGTGGGGATTTCAAATTTCAAAAGAGAAAACTCAAGGGGCCATGGGTTTTTTTGGCTTTGAGGGGTCCCCAGGGCTTACGCTATACAATTTTATTACATGTACTATTATATGAAACTTATTATAAATGTTGCATTTATTTCATGTATGAATATACTTTATTATTTATCTACTCTCAAGTGATAGTTTTCCAATTCTTCTCTATAAACATACAGAGTGTATATTCCAAATATCATTATTACATTTATTTATAAGTAGAATTGTTAATCATGTGATATATGCCTTTAACTTTATCAGATATTAAGTTGTTTTCCAAAGCCATTGTGACAATCTATGCTTCTTCTACAAGTGTATAAAATTAAGGGGGATATTCCCAGTTGTAGAATTTTAGAAAGCAGGCATGTGAGGATGGGTGTCATTGATGCGCAGGTGAATTCACGTGATCTGGGCAGCCCTCTAAGCCTCCGGACTCTCACAATGAGCATCTTCTTTCATTGGCTACAGTGTGCTCATCGTCCTCTGACAATATGATACCCAGCAAACCTGACAATGCCCAGACCCCGGGCTTTCCCCCTTCAGACTTTATTCTCCCTTATATCCTCTCTCCCATGTATTTGACTAGCATAAGCTTCTTTCTCTGCTTCTGTTTCAGGTGGTTACAGGTGTACTGAGTTCCTCAGTGGCATCTGTCCCTATGGCTTTTGGGATAATGGGAATGGTTAAGTCCCATAGCCACATGGCCAATTGTGGATGCTGCATTAGAAATCTTCTGTTAACATGTTTTTTCTGCCAGACTCTTCAACTAGCAGAGCTACATGTACCTCTATAGGAAATACTCTTTCACTGTCAGAGTAAGAAGATGATTCAGTGCTCAGAATCAGGGCTGGTCTTTAATTTCCTCTGCAAGCCCCTGCCCCACCCCCTGCCACTCCTATCACTTGACTCCATGAACAGGCTCTAGAACTCTGGAGAACCTTTTATCTTTGCTGTATATTAGTGGCTTTCAATCTTGGCTACATATTGGAGTCACCTTGGGAGATTTAGAAAAAAAAATGATGCCCAAGTCCCATGGCTAGAGATTCTGATTTAATTGGTTTGGAATATGGCCTGGGCATTGGGAGTTTTAAGACCTTCCTGGGTAGTTTTAATGGGTGGTCAGTGTTCAGAACCACTTTTCTGGGTCTTGAAGTTTCTTCTCCTCTGAATAAGTCTTATAATTACCTCTCTAACAATAGCTTATAAAACATTTTGATTTCTCTTACTTTGTGTCTTATAATGAAGCTCAATATTTCACACAGAATTCTCTACTTTCTTCAATACAATGAGAACACACACGTGCCTGAATTCTGTTTAGTGACTATCCCAGTTCTGTGCATGTAGTAGGTGCTCAATAAATACTCAATGGAGCAGTGCACTGAGATCACAGAGTGATGAGAGCTCCTAATTGTAGCCAGAATCCCATTCCCCAGGGAGCTGAGGGCTGAATGGTTGAGAAGACAAACTGGGCTTGAGAATGTCAATGTGAAAAATGGGAAAACTACTTTTAACAGTTGGAAACCTATTTAAACTCCTAATCCTTTTATTAAACCTGTTGGAAGACAGCCTAGAGAAATCAAAGCTAGAGATGCTTCCAGTTACTGCCCAGATGTACAAAATAAATAATGGAATTTCAATCAGCTAGTGAAGCTGCCTAGCCCTAACACCTGATGGGATTCTTTCATTCATGTTTTCCCCTGGGAAAACTAATTACAGCAAACTATTTCATCAAACTGTCCTGAAGAGTGGTTGCACTTGGCAGTGCCACCCTTTAAGGGAGGGAGTTGACTTACTAAAACGGTATGACCTTAAATGTACTATGTTAAGGCAAAAGAGGCCAATTGCTCATGTGCCATGAGGGCTGTTGTTATCAAAGAGTTTGAGGGTGAAGGAAAGTATAACTGTTTGGAGAACCATTGCCTCAGTCTTCAAAAGTGTCTTGTTTTTAGTTGTTTCAAATAAGCCCCTTTATTTATTATCTTATACATAGTTGACACTAGCTTGGCAGCTTAATATATACGTTTTCTTTAATCTTTATAGTAAGCTTGAAGCAGCTCGCCACCTATCCCTGTGACCCACAAAGAACTTCTATGCTGGGGATCAGATGGCAGGCACGGGCTGACTCCCTCCTCGGCAGGGTCCCCTCGCAGGGAGAGTGGCCCGCTGGCCTTTTGCCCTGAGCAAATGTGAACACTCACTGGAGACAATCTGGCTAAAGTATGGAGGCTCTATGGTACCCAGCTTACCTCTGCCAAAATAGATCTTCCTGCAGGGGAGGGAATGGGGTCCCTCCACTGTGACACAGCACATGATATGTGGAGACCATCTCCCTTCGTCAGTCGCAGGTCGAGACCCACTGGCCGTGGGGACTGACACCTACAAGTGAAGCTGACCTGACTCAGTTTCTCCTCTATGTGGGTATATACCTTTCCATCAGTGCCTATGTGAGTTGTATTTTGCTGGTGACCCTGACACTTGCCAACCATGAAAGGGGTTGGGAACCTAGGACTGCTGTTCCTGGTGGCAGGCCTTGTTATGCTCTTTGCTGCCCTCCATGCGGTGAGACCCCTCCCCTGGAGGTGGTCACAGGTGTCTCTCTCTGTCTGACTGACAGTTTGGCACAGTGAAGTTGCCGGCATTTTTTTTTAAACAAATAAAGAAACTGAGTCTCAGAGAAGTTAAGTTGCTTGCCCAAATCACACAGGTTTTAGTGTCAGGACCAAGATTTAGACTTCATTTACTTCTATTTTCCAGGCTGTCTCCTATTATGGTGAAAACAAAACAAAACAAGATAAAAAAAAATACAGCCTAAGACTTTCTTGGGTATACAGTACATGTGGCAGTTTGTTATAGTTATGAATTCCAAAAATAGATATGGATTATGTTTGTAAACTGGTTTGTTCCTCTGGGCAAGATTAAATTATGATTAAGGCTTTGATTAGGCCATGTCAGTAGGGCATTGAGCCTTGCCCCTTGGTTGGTAGGGTCTCAAAGATAAAAAACATGGCAAAGGACAGAGTTGGAGTTTTGATATTGGAGTTTTAAAGCTGGAGCCCAGGGAAGCAAGCACACAGAGGAGCTTGGTTGTGAGGAAGGAGAGAAGGCCGCAGGAAGAGAGATGACTTTTGCTTGCTAGTCTGCAGCTGGTCTTGTGGAGAGAAACAAGCCTAAGCCCGGAGAGAGGCGAGCCCTGGGAAGAGAGGAACCCAAGAAGCCTGAACCCTGGCAAACGTCAGCAGCTGTCTTGCACCAACACATGGCAACAGACTTTGGTGAAGGAAGAAACTTATGCTTTACGGCCTGGTAACTGTAAGCTTCTACCCCAAATAAATACCCTTTATAAAAACCAACCGGTTTCTGGTATTTTGCATCAGCACCCCTTTGGCTGACTAATACAGTACACATGTAAAATTTGTTCTTTTAAGACATATGAAGGTAGAGATTGGATTAAGGCCTTTGACCAAAAACAGGGAATCACATGAGCACCATCCAGGGGTGTGGCGGAGGGAAGGGCTTTTGTGACCAGTGTACCCCTCCTTGCATTGGGGACAAGCTGGACCAAGACACTTTGATGGAAGGAGATATTATTTCTACTGGATATTAACCTGGCTTCGGCACATGAATCTATTCTTGATGTTTCAATAACCGTAAATCCAGTCTTTTTCTGGTGATGGTTGCTTCAAAGTGTCTGGCACATTTTGTCACCATCACCAGGCTTTGGCTTTATCTCACCACTTCACATCTGGAATTACATGTTTTTTCCCACCAGATTGAATGCTTCATGAGGGCAGGATATTTGTATATTCCGCAGAAAACCTACTGCTTAGCACATTTCCAATGTATGATCGTGGAGTGGAAGAACCACTTGTGTAGATAACAGAGAACATGTTACCAAAAATTCAACTGTCTTATTTTCAGTATTCAGAGCTTATATCCATATTTATTTGTTCTCCTTCATCAGTCAAGTGCAAAGCAATAAGTGTTTCTGTCAATGTCTTCCAATATTTCTGGCATATTTCATTCATATGGCAAAACAATGTTGTTCAGTGCATATGTGATTTTTGATTGTCATAATTTTGTATGAGTTAGGACTCTTTTGGTTGTAACTAATAGAATCCAGTGTGAGCTCATGACCCACTGAATAGCAGACCATTCAAGAGAAGGTTTATAAGTTGTACGGGGATACTACAGAATTCAAGGGCAATGTCTTCATTTTCTAGGCTGCTGAGACAAAATACCACAAACCCGGTGACTTAAAGCCATACTTGAGACTAGAAGTCCAAAGCCAAGGTGGCAGCAGGACCACACTTCCTCTGAAGTCTTAGAGAAGCAGCTGCTCTGTGCCTCTCTCCTGGCTTCTGCTAGTGGCTTGCCAGCAATCCTGGTGTTCTCTGCCTCACTTTTCACAGGGTATTCTTCCCTCCTATGTCTGTCTGTCCATGTCCTGTTCTCCTCAGGGGTATTGGATTAGGGCCCACCCTCATTCAGTCTGTCCTCATCTTAACTAATCACATCTTCAAAGACCCTATATCCAAATCAGGTCACATTCAAAGGACTGGGGTTAGGACTTGAATGTTCCTTTTTGGGGAACAGGATTCGACCCATAATAGGAATGTAGCAAGGCCGCAGGATATATATATGTGCTTATGGCTCTATTTCTTTTTTGCTTAACTTGGATGGATTTTAAGTCTATGCAGATTTAGGACTTGCCCAGAAATGATGTATGTAGACTTTTCCCTTGTTTTTCTCACTGATCACCAAATGTCTTGGACTCTTCTAACACCATAAATAGAAGCCTGGTGAGTATGGTCATCTTAATCTCCACACTGTGTCTTGCCTATGTTTGGCAAAGCAGTCTCTATACCTGGCCTTCTGTCTGGCTAGACTGCCTGATGTCCCTTAGCCATGGACAAATTGAACCTGGCTCAATGACCCTCCTTCCTGCTGCTCCTGGCTGGCTTTCTGCAAGATATCATGGTTTCCCCATGATGTTGAATTATAGCAGCAAGACAGAAACCAAAGAGTTTGACCCTCACCTGTGCCACTCCCATTCCCACCTCTGCTCATCAACCCCCAGTGTGTGGTCATAGGAATGGGTCCCTCCCCTTCACTCCAGACAAGTCCTTGCTCCTGCCATCATGCTGGCTTTCTGCTCCATTAAGCACCTCTTCATTCCAGATTCTCCTAGGGTTGTGTTTTAGTCTGCTGGGCTGCCAAAATCAATATACCAGAAATGGGTTTGCTTTTACAATGGGAATTTATCAGCTTACAAGCCTATGGTTCTGAGCCTTAGAAAATGTCCAAATCAAGGCATCATCAGGAGATGCTTTCTCCCTGAAGACCAGTTGCTGGTGACTCTGGATTCCTCTGTCATGTGGCAAGGTATGTGGTGGTGTCTGCTCGTCTCTCCCTTCTCCTCTGGGCTTACTTGCCTTCAGCTTCCTGCTTCTGTGGCTCTATCTCTCTCTCCTTATTCATACCATTTATAAAGGACTCCTGTAAGAAGATTAAGAGCCTTCCTGGGCCACATCTTAACTGAAGTAACCTTTTCAAAATGTCCCGCCCACAATACATTCATACTCACGCCAGAATGGACCAGCTTGGTTTTCTTGGGTACATACAATCTCAAACTACCACAGGCTGCATCTCCAAATACTGCTTAATAACAGAAGATTTTGAGAGGGTTAATTGCACACACTTTCTATTTTCTCATCTTTCATTCACTTTTCAATGCACTCCAATCTGGCTTCTGCATTGAAGCTCCTCTTTTTTTAAGTTACCAATGACCTTTACATTGCCAAGTTCGATTGTCTCTTCTCAGCCTTAATATTTTCTAGTCTTTGATAGCATTTGGGATAGCTGACCACTTCTTTGCTTCTTGGAATAGTATCTGCTCTGCTCTTAGTCTTTGTGACACACTCTACTGAGTTCTTCTTACAGAACACAGCAGCTACTCTGTCTCCTTTGTCAGTTTCTTTTTTGTCTCAATGCCTAATGTTAGTAATTCATAGGGCTCAGATTTGGGTCCTCTTCTTTTGTCTCATGCTCTCCTGAGATTGCCACACCTTCTCTCCGTCTGTGACACACCAATTTAAATCTCGACCCCATACTTCTTTCCTGAACTCCAGACCCATAGATCTAGTATTTGAAATCTCTATCTTGTCTATCTAAAAGGAATTTTAAACTTAAACTACCCCTCAGATGATTTAATCTTTATTCCAAATGCACATCTCCAAACTTCTCATATGCACTCTATCCAATTAACTGCATAATCCAGAAATTTACATACCTCTCTCTCCTCACCTCTCTCTTCCAATCCATTACTAAGTCCAGTTTGTAAACATCAGGACATGTCCTGAGTCTGCCCACTTTTCTCTATCTTCACTATCACATTCATAGTCCAAACCATTGTTACCTGTCACATAAACTACTGCTGTAGTCCCAATTGACTCCCCTAATCTTATCACGTTCTCTACTTTGTCAGTTTACCACACTATGGTAAGAATAATATTGTAAAATCCCCTGTTGAAAACATATTTATGGACCCTTGTGGTGGTTAATTTTTTTATTTCCTTGGCCAGGTTATGGTGTACGGTTATTTCGCCTACTTGTCCTACTTGTTACTGTGAGGGTATTTCATAGATGGGGTTTGCACCTAAAATCAGTTGTTTGCATCTACAATCAACAAAAGAGATTGCCCTTAGCAATGTGAAGAGTCCCCTCATCCAATCAGTTGGAGGTTTTAAAAGCCAGAACTGAGGGTTCAGTTGTCAGAAGAAGAATTTCTGCCTCGACTTCAGCATTGGCTCTTGTTGGAATTTCCAGCCAGCAGTTTCCCCTGAGGAATTTAGACTAATGACTTCAATGTCAACTTTATTGGAGTTTTCAGCTTGCAGCCTGCCCTACAGAGTTCAGACTTGCCAACCCCATGGTCAGGAGAGCCAATTTCTTATAATAAATCACATATAATCTTATTGGTTCTATTACCCTGGAGAATCTTGACTAACACACGAACTCTGTACTTGAGTTAGAAGCCATAATCTACAGGAGAGTTTTTTCAACCTCTGAACTATTGGCATTTCTGTCTGGATAATTCTTTCATTGTTGGGGGTGGTCCTGTGCATTGTTGGATGTTTAGCAGGATCCCTCACCTCCATTCACAAGCACCCCCTTTCCCAGTGGTGACAACCAAAAATGTCTGCAGAAAGTGTCAAATCTCTCCTGGGGGGCAAAATCACCCCTGTTTAAGAGCCACTGATCTACAACAGGGCTTATAAGGCCCTGAATCCTATAACCCTGTCTGCTCTGTAGCTCCTTCTTCCTGGAATGCCTCGTCATTGCCGTTCACACACATTCATCTATCAAAATTCTGCTCAGCTATCAAGATCCAACAGAAATGTTACCTCCTTCCTGGATCATTTCTGAGATTTCCAAACCGCCAAACATGATCTGCCAGCAAAATAAATTGCTCCCTCCCCTCCTCTGTCTTCCTAGTCTTCTGTTTATATTCCCAGTACAGCATTTATCACATTGTATTTGTCGCAACTAATTAGCTATATATATGTATATTTTATTCCTCATTTGATGGTAACACCGGCATAATATCTGAAACATTTGGAGCATAATAAATTTCAATGAATTGAATCATTTTAAAATGTTCCTACAAAAAAAGTTTGCATCTCTCATGCCAATCTTGCCATTCTCTCTCCTTGAATATAGACACAAAATCTCATGCGGCATTCACTTTTGAGATATCTTCTCCCTAATGACTCTTTTAATCTGCCTCCTCCCTCCCCACAAAGATATTTCAACTATAAGTTTTTCTCTCCCTAACACTAATCCTCATAGACACTTTTCTAGCTGCTCTGCAAGGTGGAAAAAACACCAGAAAACAGGATGATCCAAGATCATAGGGTTGTGTGAGGCAAAGCTAGCACTCAAATATAATCTGAAATCCCTTGTTTCCTACACTTCTCTTCTAACAGATGGTCTATTAGAGAGGGCACCTAGGACCAAAAGGACTTATAATGGCTTATTAAGAAGCATTAAGGGAGAGAGAGAATGTGCTTTGCCGTGGCCAATAATGATATAAAAGTGGTGCCCTGAAGTTCTACAAAACTTTCTGAAAACATTTTATCTACCTGTCTGTCATACAAAATTTTCTTTGTGGCCAATGCTCCCCCTTTTAGCAGCGAGGAGAAGTATACCTGCTGCTGTGAGATAGTCTCTGGCGTCTTGAGAGCCTCTCTCTCTCTTTCCCAAAATCTTTTTAATACACAGACACTGGACATTTCAGTCAGTGCTTTCCTGTGGTCTGTAGCCAAAAGGGGACATTGTCCCTAATATAATTATAAAAAATTCCTGTAGAAGGTCTTAATACATTTTTTCTCAATGAGAGTGTGCATAATAGGAAGGAATTAATGCATATATTAGAAGCCCCTTTTGAATTAAGTTCATAATTATTTGTTTGAGAACAGGTTTTGGGGCAGGGTATAGAAATAGAGTGGGAGTATCTCAACCCAGAACTTAGAAGAGGGAAAAATGACAAGAAGGTGAGTGTAAAAACCCAAATAACACAATTGAGGGAAGCTTTTTCTGCCTAGGGATAGCATGTGAGTCCTTCAGGGCCCAGGGACAGTGAGCAAGGAAATGAAAACCACCATTCACCGTTCTGGTTCAAGCTCGCTTAGACCTGGATTTATTAGCTCTAAGAAATGTCGTTCAGCCAGAAACTTATTTCAACCCCTTGATAAATTGTTGCCGTGACATTTGTATTCACAATCTTTTATGAATATTTTGGATTCTAGAACCAGAAATTTAATTAAATATTTGTTAAAACATCACACAAGAATAAGAAATGAGTATTAGAAAGCACTCCATTATTTCGATAACCTCTCTATATACATTTAGCTTTTTCTTTATTTGTTATTATTTGAAAAGAAATATTATTACTTGCCAGTGGATAGAGCACACTATGTATTTACCTCCAGTGTTGTTCCTTCCAATATCCGTGTGTGTAATTAAAGAGATAAAAAATAGTTTGTAGTTCTTCATATATGAAAAAGAGAAAATGAGAGGAATTATTTTTGGAATCGATGAGACGATGTTTGTTAATAGTTTGGAAAATAAATAGGATTAGAAATGAAAATAAGCTACAAATTTTCATTCTAATCTTGGCTGATTAAATTGTTATGGGGAAATATATACCAAACTGGGAATTTTATGACTTTTGAAGTCACGGAAACTTTAAGTTAGCTCATGAACAAGTAAAAACCAATTAATCACATTAATGAACACATACATACACTCAATAAATATCAAAGACTATCAGAATTAAGAGTTTGTATATTATTAAAAGAGGTTTTGCAGAGAAACAAAATGACTTTTCTAAGGTCACACTAAATCTCCATTGATCTCTAATCTTTTCATTCCTCCTACCTCCATGGTTAGCTTCACCATCTCAGACTTGTCATGACTGAAGGACTGAGTAGAGGAGAGAGAGAGGCTATCTTTTATAGCCTGAGAGATACTGGCATAAATAATGAGGCCTCCACATTCTGACAAGGCCCAAGTCAATTCCACTGGGGTCTTTCAGCTAGATGATCCCTGAGGTGGAATGAGCAAGGCATGAGGTGGGAGGGAGATAAGCTTACTCCAAAATTGAGGATTAAAAGCAGTGCTGGGCACTGAAGGACCATAATTGGTCTATCCTCTGGGGAAGATGGCAAAGATCACCAAGGCCACCATTTTGGGCAGCCACTTTTTTTTTGGACGTGCCATTTGCTCCCCTAAGGATGAGGTTCCCACTCACAATGAGCCATTTATTTTACACCAATAGGTCTGTATTAGTTTCCTATGAATGCTGTAACAAAGTACCACAAACTGGGTGACTTAAAACAACAGAAATGTATTGTCTCACAGTTTGGGATGCTAGAAGTCCAAAATCTAGGTGTCAGCAGGGCCATGCTCCCTCTGAAGGCTCTCGGGGAGACTCTTCCCTTGCCTTTTCCAGTTTCTGGTGGCCCCAGTCATCCTTTGGCATGTGGCAGCATGTCTTCAATCTCTGCATCCATCTTTACATGGCCTTCTCTCTGTGTCTCCCTGGATCCTCTCCTCTTCCTATAAGGACACCAGTCGCTGGATTTCGGTTCACTCTACTCCAGTATGATCTCATCTCATTTCTTAACTAATCATACCTGCAAAGACCTTATTTCCAAATAAGATGACATTCTGAGGCTCTTGATGGACATTGATTTTTAGGGGATACTATTCAACCCATTGTACTTAGTTACTTATCTCCTGCCTCTGCCTCTGTTACTCCTTTTCCCCCAGTACCCAGTCTTGAAACTTTTTCAGACTTCCCTTTCACTTGACTACCTGGATGGCTTGACCTCTTTTCCTCACCCACAGCACTGACATTAAACTTCTGTCTCAATGTTTTCTTGTATATTCTATCACCCTTTCAATCCTGACTCTCTCCCTTTCTAGCTGTATTAATTGACCTTGTATATCTCTTTTATTCCAAGAAGACCATCTCTTAGTATATCGTTGTAGAGAAGATGTTGGGCCAATATAGACAGCAAGGATTATAACCGTAAGATAATATGCATCACGGATTCCTTAAGGATAGGCAATCCATTCATTTCTCTAAGGCTGTGGTTTTCAATTGGCGATGTGCAGCAGGCTTCTCAGAGGGTTCTGGTGTCCTCCCACATCTGCTAAATTGGAATTTGAGGAGTAGGAGCTCAGTGGATTTTGAAAAATGTCTAGCACTAGTTTATATCATCTAAATTTGACTCCAAGTCTGTGGTGGTTTGAAACTATGAACCCCAGAAAAGCATGTTCTTAAAGTTAATCCTTTCCTGTGGGTGTGGACCTACTATAAGTAGAATCTTTTGGTGAGTAGGCTCTTAACTTAAGATATTACTTACCTCATTCAGGGCAGGTATTAATCCTTTTACTGGAGTCCTTTATAAGAGAATGAAACTCAGACAAAGAGAGAGAAAGTCACAGAAGCAAGAAACAGAAATGAAACCCAGAAGAGAAGGATGAGACCAGTAGACACTGCCATGTGCCTTGTATGTGGCAGAGGAGCCAAGGATGGCTGGCAGGCAGTCTTTGAGAAGAAAGCATCACCTGAGGATGCTTTTACTTGGACATTTTCCCCAGCCTCAAAACTGTAAACTTGTAAGCTAATAAATTCCCATCATCAAAAAGCCAACCCATTTCATGGTGTCTGCTTTCAGCAGCTTAGCAAACTAAAACAAAGACCAAAATGCTTTGTCAGAAAATTGTGTACTTGGATTACATTCATTAGCATCCAATAGAATCACATTTACAAAATTGCACTTTGGCCTTATGTGCTCAGATATGAAACTTGATAACATACAGTAAATTGGGTATTATGGAATTTAGATTGCAAAGATATTGTCTACAACTTCATATACTATTTTGCATCAGGCTCCTGGGTAAAAATTTCTTTTAGAAACCAGTGCTGAAGTTGAGGTGGGGCAGACAACAACCATTTTTCCTGACTTTTTTTGCACTTTGAATTTCGTCGCTAATCAGGTCTCCTTCCCTTTTTTTGTATCCTACTACACAGCTCTAATTTCAAGCTAAGCCTCCAAGTAACCCAGGTTGAACAATTATGCATATCTTTCTGGTAAACATTTCTGTGTATATCCTTGGATTAATTTTATTTGTCAAATTACGTTTTCCTTTGGGCTTCATTTCTTATTCCACTCTATTATTTTGAATTTATTATTGGAAACTACGTAAAATTCTTTCTGGAGTGAAGAAGAAGATACAAGCACGCACATAACAGCATTTGCATTATTTTATTCATTTTATGAATTTTGTTACTAGGCTAGGGAACATATATCATGGACTCTAGGGTTTGAAAATGTGTAATTCATGACAATTGAAGAAACTAAAATTAGAAATAATATCTTCATACAACCTTTCAGTAATGGATATTATTATTAACAGAATCTTGCAAATACAATTATTAAATTTCTGTTGTGAGTTTTTTCCTGATCATTTTTCCCTCATATAATATGGTTTACTTTATATAACTTTGCTATATTATAATTAGTATTATAATTATAATTCTCTTTTTAAAGTTGAAAAACAAATCTGTCAAAAAGTTTTTTAATAGCCACAAAAATATTATTCTAAGATATTGGAGGCATTCACAAATCCCTGCTCTGGTCCTGCTGATGATTTAAGATTAACTATGTCTGCAAATTCATTTAATAATATTTATTAAATGCTTGTAGTATGAATGGCATTGTGCCAAAGGCTATGGCAGGTATAGAAAGAATAATGTGTTCCTTGACCTCAAGGTACCTGTAAATCAAGTTGGAGAGAAAAACATATAAACAAGTGATTTTAAGGAAAGACTAAACAAAATAAAAGTGACATAATGAATATAAATATAGCAATTATAGATAGAGAAATTAAAATGATTTTCCTCTATTCTTTGCCTAACAAATGGGTAAAGCTAAAATACAAATCATATTCAAAGTTGGTAAGGGGGAGATGAGCTGAATTATAGCTTAATATATTTTTGGGATATCCTTTTTTCACAAATATTCTTCAGGACAATTTGTAAATATGTATTAGGAGTCTAAAAATTGTTTATATCCTTTGATGCAATAATTTCACTTTTATAACTCTAACCTGAGAAAGCAAAGGCATAATCAAAAACGTATTCGTGAGAATGTTTAAGGTCAAAAAATATATATATATACACACATACAATCATAGAAAAAAGGCAAGAGTAAAAGAAATCAAATTGTTGACAATGTTTATCTCTGAAATAAAAATCTTTGTACGTGTTAAAATATTTCAAAATTTTATAGGGCAGTAGATGACCTTTATAACAAGGAAAAAACAACAACAAAAAGCAAATATAATTTAAAAATTTCTCATTGGTTAAACCAGTTATCTGAATTTATGTAAAGCCAGGTGTCCAGATGTTTAGAAATACTGTTTGTATTATTGCATCGTAAATAATTACTCTTACACAAAGGGAAGTCTGGTCTTTGCCCTTGGCTCCTGGGAGGTGATCTCTAAGCTCTTGGAATGCCCTGCCTGATGATAAGAATGTTCCTGTTTACTTGGGGGCCTTGGGTCACACCCAGACAGTCTAACAGTGTGATTTCTGGTGGGTTTTTAGGCCAGGTCATGTAAGTACCGACCTTAGAGGGACCGGATAGTAAAGGTCAGCCATACGTTTAATGACCTCCAGAGGGCTGGAGAGAATAAAGGTCATCTATGAAGGCAGTCAATCATGTCTGTATGACCAAGCCCAGTAAAAACCAGGGCTCAGGTTAGCTTCCCTGACTGGCAATACTCCATGCATATTTGTCACACAAAATTCCTAGGTTGAAGTTAAGGCTTTCCAGGATTCCTCTAGGAGAGGTCTATTGGAAACTCCACGTGTGGAACTCTCCTGGGCTCTATCCCATGTGACACTTCTCTTGGCTGATTTTAATCTGTACCTTTTCACTGTATTAGACTGTAATCACTGAGTTCCATGAGTCCTTCTAGCAAGTTATCAAGACTGAGGGTGGTCTAAGGGACCCCTACACTTGCAATTTGTGTGAGAATTGAGAGTGATCTTGGCTACCCCTGAACTTTGCAATTGGTGTCAGAAGTGAGGG
>JAQZBX010025904.1:5616-29352 GCA_029593785.1 Cabassous unicinctus | reverse complement strand
TTTTTTTTTTTTTTTTTTTTTCATTTTATCTTCAAAGAAGCTTTAGGTTACAGAAAAGTCACATAGAGAATATAGGGGGTTCCCATATACCCAACGCCCTCACCCCTTTCCCCTCTCCTCTATTAATAACATTTTACATGTGGCTGGTATATTTTTTGTTACAACTGATGTACAAATATTGAAGCATTGCTACTGACCATGGTCAATGGTTTACATTATGATTTACATTTCGGACCATACACTTTTATAGGTTTTGACAAACTTTAAAATGGCCTGTATCCATTATTGCGAGATCATGCAGAACAATTCTAATGCCCTAAAACTGCCCTATGTTCCATCTATTCTATTCTTCCTTCCCCCTCCCTTCAGAACTATGGTAACCACTAAGTTTTATTTTTTGAAGAATAAGATTCATAGTTACTTGCAATAATTGAGGGCTTGACATAGTGGTCTGTTTTCTTTTATTAGGCACTGTCTACGTTTTTGGGAGACTCTTGCCCCTCTATTTGAGAACATAGTATGAATCCCTGGGATGGGAGTTTAATATTTTCTTGTTTGTTGTGTGGGTCTTTAGACTCGGGGAGACAGATTTGAGCTTGTCCTTTTAGTTCCTGTTCTCCTTCCCGGCAGCCATGGTGTAATGAATCTCTTTCTCTCTTTGAAACCCTGGAGTCACAGAATTAATTCTTGTGCGCATCGGGCAGGAGCTCACTTTGTGCAGCACTACTATCAAGTTGAATATAACTTTATGCTTATAAACCAGCAAGTCGACTCATAGATACTTACTCAGGAAAAATGAGAACATCTACAAAAGGCCTGTATCTGAATGTTAGCATCTTTATTCATACCGAGATAAAACTGGAAACAACCCAAATGTCCATCAGTGGGTGAATGGATAAATGGTGGCATGTCCATACAATAGACTATTTCTCAGTAGTTAAAAATACGGAACTACTGAAATATGGAACAACACTAATAAATCTCTTAAGCATTTTGCTAAATGGAAAAAGCCAAACCCAAGAGTATATACTACATGAATCCATTTACGTGAACCTCTAGGAAAAACCAAGTTATGGTGAGAGAAAGTGGATGTGTGTCCTTGGGCCTGAGGGTGGGGGTGGGAATGGACTGGGAAGGGGCACAAGGAAACCCTTGAGTTGAAGACAGTGTTCTATATCTTGGTTGAAGGAGGTTTACACAACTGTATACATTTGCCCACAATTATTGAACTACACACATTTTATGGTATGTATATTATATCTCAATAAAATTGGCTTTAAAAAACTGGAACCAAATAAATGACCATTAATTTGGCCTTAAAGAGAATCCAAAAGTTGATTTCTATTGCAGAGTAAAAACCTGACTGTAAATTCAAGGTGTGTATGCTGCTAGGTTTTTCTATACAGGCAATCCTTTTAATAGCACTGAGAGACATAGGTAAGACTGCCTCCCTCTGCTTCTCTTCTAATAAAGTTATGCTTTTTATTAGAAAAGTTGTGGGTTTACAGAAAAATCATGTTTAAAATACAGGATTCCCATATACCACCCTATTAATAACATCTTGCTTTGGTGTGGGACACTGGTTACAATTAATGAAAGCACATTTGTATAATTTTTC
The DNA here is from genome assembly GCA_029593785.1 of Cabassous unicinctus. Lineage (NCBI taxonomy): Eukaryota > Metazoa > Chordata > Mammalia > Cingulata > Chlamyphoridae > Cabassous > Cabassous unicinctus. The sequence goes on along the minus strand of JAQZBX010025904.1, from coordinate 27,734 downwards.
TATTAAGTATAGTCCATGGTTTAACTTGGGGTTCACTGTTGGTATAGTGCACTTCCTTGGGTTTCTTAAACATTTTTACTCTGTTACCATACATACAACCTAACGTTTCTCCTTTTATCCACATTGAGGACCGCTCGCTGCATTCACAGTGGAACGATGGGAATGTTTTGGTAATGAATGGTCGTGATGGCAGGCTTTTCTAGACCCATCCTTCAAGCCTCATGAATCACAAGAGACATAACATGCAAAATTATGTACGAGTCGTGGGTTTGCACTAGGGAACAACGGCAGGCTGGAGAAAGGGTCCCTGGGGTTGCAGGCTCATCCCCTTACTTCCAGCTATTTGCTGAGATTCTTCTTTGTTCACACTCAAAACTGACGGGATAAGGCTGCATCAGAGCCCAGGACCACGGCCCTGGTTATGGAATGCTCCCCATGAGTGTCTGGCCGCTTACAGGAGGTGAAATCAGGTCTGTGATGACTCATCAGCCTGGAAATAAATTTTCTGGCTTCAAATCTTGTCCTGAAGCCATTTGCATTAGCATCTTCTTCCTTTAGACAGCTTGTGCTTGGAGGGGGAGAGAAAGAATTTGGCCTTACTGAAAACAATTTGAGTCATTTTTGCAGCATCGAAAGTAACTGCCTTATTTTTCCAGGGCTGCTGTTAGTGATATCTCAGCCTGGTTGGCTTGAACAACAGGAATTTATTGTCTCAGTTTGGGAGGCTGGAAGCCCAGGACCAAGGTGTCAGAAGGATCATGCTTTCTCCAAAGTCCGTCCTGGGACGCTTGCCTGGATTCGCAGCTCTGGCTCCGCCTCACGTGGCCTCTGCCGCCTCATTCTGCACCCAGATTTCCTCTGCTTCTAAGGGCTCCAGTCAAGGTGGGTTAAGGCTTTGGCCTCATCTTCTCTAATAGGCTCTTTGAAGAGCTTATTTACAATGAGTCCACATCCCTAGGACTGGGGCGTGGTTCAATCCATAGCAGACCCTTTTTATTTTTCAGTCTCGGTTCTAATGCCATCTCCTTAGGAAGGACATGATGGTTAATTTTATGTTCACCTGGCTGGGCTATGAGCCCCATTGTTTGATCAAACACTAGGTTAGTTGTTACTGTGCAGGTATTTTGTTGATGTGCTTAGCATCTACAATTGGTTGACTTGAAGCCAAGAGATGACCCTCCATGTTGCCTCTCAATCAGTTGAAGGACTTAAAAGCAAAACTCTTTCCCAAAGAAGAAGAAATCCTGCCTCAAGACGACAAGTCACTTTCCTACCTGATTTTCCAGCTTGCCGGCCTGCCCCACACATCTCTCAAACTTGCCAGCTCCCACAATTGCATGAGCCAATTCCCTAAAACAAATCTCTTGGCACGCACGAGCACGCGCACACACAGACACACACATCCACACGCACCCCCTACTGGCGCTGCTTCTGGAGAACGCTGACCGTCTCAGCAGGCCTCCCTGACCACTTCAGCTAAAGCTCACCCTACTGTTTCACATCACAGTACCCTGTTGTATTGTCTTCATGGCAATAATCAATATCTGAAATTATCCTGCTTCTTATTTATTGTCTGTTTCCTCCCCCGAGAATGACATCCCAAGAGAGAAGGGACCTTGACTGCCTGTTTTTGGTGTCCTTGAAACGCTCAGAGTAGGTACTTGATGAATTTTGGAATGAATTCAACTATACCTTATAGGGGGAAATCTCTTAAGAACCAGCAGTATGGACTTGAGATCTAAGTTCTCTCAAACATTTCTAGTTGCCCTCTTGGTCACTGAAAGTCATTTAAATTACAAAACTCCGTTTCATGTTGTTGTCACCTAATAACTTTTGTTTGTAAATAAGAGTTAGGAAAACGCAAGCTGCTTTTTGTTTAGCTTTAGTCCCTTTTGAAGGGCCTTCTAAATTCTTAAAATAAAACTACAGCTTAGTCTTAATGGATGTATTTAACATTATTTAGCTTACAAAAAGATATACATATTTGCTTTATGTTGGCATCAGAGAGCTTCAGCTGAACTTTTGTCCTTTTCATGGCTCAGAGGTTCCTATTTCAAAAGTATAAATACAATTTAACTGAAAATATGGAAATGTTCAAAGTTACCTAGTGAAGAAAATTGCAATGAAGAGAGGAAATGTATGGAAGCAAAGTAGGCGATGTTCTTTCTCTGATTTATTGCTGTAAAGGGAAGAAAGTAATGGTGACTCAACAATTCCAAGTTCCTTTACCAATTTTTAACTATTTACTGAAAAATATGTCAGTGAAGTTTTACAAAAGAAAAATGTGGCATGTGGAAAATGTTTAAATTTGGGGCTTTCCAATGGCTTCAAAAAGAAGTGTGAACAGAATGCTCTGGAAGCGTTCATTCCGAGCAGGTCCCGTGGCTCAGGCTAACTACCTCGGCTTCGGCTCTCATGGTCTCCGGCACCTGGCTTTCTGCGTCGGGTGGCCCTGTAAGGTCACAAATGGGCGTTGCTTCGGTCAGACCCTAAGATGCAGAGAAAGAAGGCTTTGCTTCCATGGCAGACCACTGGGGGAAGGGTTAGAGTGGGAGCCGTCTTTAAAGGCTCGGTAGACTGTAGACTGTTTGCTTCAGGGGCTCCACGGGTGACGCAGTGGTGACGTCACGATTCGGGGAAGCGTCTCAGCCACCCCAGGGCCCACTGAAAACTCTGCTTGCCTATTTAATGACACTTCACATCCTTGGGGGGAAATGGATCTTTAATAACTACTTTCCTTGGAAGTAAAAGCACATTTACTTTGAAATGATTGCTTGTCGTAGCTGCTCTTTGTTCAGCAGGGCTGTAATATTTCGATTTTAATGTGTCTTATGAAGCTTGGCCTTCATATTGCCAATAAATAAGTGAAATTAGAGGAGGGCGAAGAGTGAAAGACTGCATTTTTCAGTGTTTATAAGGTCCGCTATGGGCTTTTGCCAGAAGAGTAACTTATGAAATATGCTGTAGGAATGTAAGAGCAACTCTATTTAAAATGCGTTTAATCTTTCAGAGCTTGGTAAATAGCTTTATCACTCAGTCATTGAAACAAGAAATTTTGGAAACATTCTTGACAGCTTCTCCCTGCTCCCATTACACAGCTATTCTCTCCTTCCCATCCGTTCTGCCTTCCCCAAAGCTCCCAGGTCTTCCCTGGCCCCGCTGTTTCCACTAAGGCGCGTTTGCATTTCTTGACTAGACATTCACAATGCGCCCATTTGTCAGATGCTGCTAATTGGCTACTGAAAACCCAGTGTCCTTTTTGTCTTATGCACAGAACTCCAATTTATTTTGGGGCAGCAATATGCCTGGCTTGAAAAAGTACGTTTCACAGCTTCATTTCCACCAGCAGCAGCCACTGGACACGATTCTGACCAGTGAGGTGTAATCAAGTTGTCTGTCACGGTTTCTGGGAAGAGTCTGGGTTCTTGAAATTGTGGCTACGTCTTCTCTTGGTTAGCTGCCTCTGCCGCAGCTGCTCCTCCTTTCTGCTGGAGGCACAGCAGCCTTTTGCCACCATGAGACAAACATGAGGGCGAAAGCTGCATGCTAAGGATGGCAGTGCAGAAGGAGCTGGAATGTTGGCAGCGTCAAGATACTGCTGCCTCGGCCCTGGGCTGCCTGCTTCTGGGCTTTGTGATTGAAATAAATCCCACTAAGTCAGGTCCCTTTTACGTGTAACAAAATGCAGTCCTGGCAGATCCCCCCATTGACAATTTGCCATTCGTCTTTTCTTGTATAGGTCTTTGCATTCAAGCATCTGTCCCTAAGTACACTTCTCGTGGCCTGGAAAACTCCTATTTGTCACTTAGGGCCAGTTTAAGTGGTGCTGCTTTATAGAGGCATCTCACAACGTCTTCCATCCCCATTGCTACTGGAGCTCAGCATCCTGCATGTCAGGGCACGCCGTAAAACAAATAGGCATTATTGGGGCACATTCTGTGAGAGAGGCTGCTCCCCTCTGTCTGAGTCATCTGGGGTCTAACCTTACCTGAAATTGCCAGCGGGTCTGCCAGATCTAGGAGCTCTTCCCGTAGGAAAGCCTGAAAAAGGGGAAAAATGATGCAGTAGTTTAAAAGAATTGCTTTCACACTAACAAGCACATAACACAGCACCTACAGTTAGCACAGGCAAACGGGCTCCCAGGAGCAGCGGCTGCTGGTTCAGGCACCGCACCGCGAATCGTCAGGATCTAGGTGAAGCCTTAAGTGGTTGTGCCCAGGAAAGTGCCTCTGCCTCGACTCAGGCGCAGGTCCTCTTTCAGCCCCTTCTTGGTTCTCTGCCGTCGTCTTCCCTGACACCTGGTCCAAGAGAGTGAGCTCCCCAAAGGCAAGGCTGCACCAATGCCACCTGGCCCTGAGCACTTAGCAGTCGTTCAACAAAGTCCAACAAGTGGCACGCTTTAGAGACAAAGTGCCAACGAGCTACAGGAGGAAAGGAGTTTGCCCAAAGAGGAGCACTTTACGAAAGAGGAAGCATTTGCACAGTTCCTTTATGGAGAGATGGGATTTTGAGCAGCAGAAATAGGGAATATGCCATTGCAGCCAGACATTATATGAGCAGAAAATTCAGAACATGTTCAGGGAGCATTAAAATTTGAGTCAGGAAGAGTGAAAGGAAAAGAAACAAAATGTAGCAATTTAGGCCAAGAGACGTGAAGTGGAGATGGAAAGCTGAGCAGACAGAAGGGTCCCCATACAACCCCCAAAGCCCCAAAACTGTCTGTTACAAGCGAAACCTAATCAGCTAACAAAACCGTTCCCTTTCTGAAAAGAGGAAACCTATTTCAAGACTCTTGCCCTAAACAACTCCTCCTTTTTTTCTTCCTTTTTCCTTTGAGAACCCCTTGCCTGACAACCCCGATGTGGGCCACAATTTAGATTGCTACGGAATCGGTGCTCCCCCAATTGCAATGCTAAGACCCCAAATAAATACTCTTATTGCTTTACAGCTCAGTTTATTTCTTGGTCGACAGAAGAGCATTTGAAAATATTAAAATAATTTGTGAAGAAAGGCCTGAGCTAGGCTGGAAAGAGAAGATAGGCAGTAAATGTAACAAAATGAAGGTCCTGGTGCCATCAGGCCAGAGCTGTTCGTCGGAAAAGGTGAGGAAGTCTGCTTGAAGGGAGAAGGAGCTGCAAAACAGAGTGACCCGTGGACTGTCTGACGGCCCTCCTGTCCCTCTTGCTAGTTGCACATCACGGGACTTAAGACAGGGTCCCTTTTTAAATAAAGGCTCGGCACGTAAAGAGTTTAGACAACGTTTTTTTATTATCCTGTTTTGCATCAAAGGAATGGGATTATTGATCCAGAAGAAAACACAGAGGACTGAATTTTCTCTTCTGATCCGTGAAGGTGAGGCAAGAAGGAAAAGTGAGCAGTAAAAGCAGGAGAGCAGAGAGGCTGCCTTGCCCTGAAGTTGGGGTGTTTGTGTCGGGACCCTCCAGTGGGGCACCCTCCAGTGGGGCACCCTCCAGTGGGGCACCCTCCAGTGCTGATTGGCCAGCGAGAGGGCCTAGGGAGCCACTCAGGAAAACAGGCTCCCTCTGGACTTGACCAAGGTTAGGGGCTCCCCTGGACAATTTGCCTCCTTTCCACTATGTTCTACAACCTTTCCCCATTTGGGGGACACCGATCTTGGGTCATGAACTTCCTAGCTCCCCTGACCCTGGGTTCCTTCTACCCTTATGCTATCTGGCTTACCCTAAACCTTAAGAACAGAGGTGATAAAAATTAGCTTCACAGATGAGAAAATATGAGTTATCAGGAAAATTAAGCAATGGAGTGTCCCTGGAGCCCTTCAAAACTAGGATGTGTGGACAGAATATTTATGCCTGTGAGTATGTGCAGCCATTGAATTCTCAGGGTAATGCAGTTCTAGAGGCAAATTGACCTCGGTGTGAAACCAGGCTCTGCCCTTCTTTAGTTAAGTGACTTCAATGTTGAGATTCAGGGCCCAGCTGGCACATGGACAGCCCAAAGATTTAAGTCTCTTGGATGTACACCTACCAACTCTAGTACTAATTTTAGGTTCAATTAGAAGGACAGAAGAGCCATGCATAGGGAAACCACTGCTGAGTCTAACTCAGTCACACTGAGGAGCATAAATACCAGATTAGGGCCCACTGGGAAGGGGCCAAATTCCTGAGCTGTCTGCCCTGACTATAGAGTTTGGATGTCTTCATATCCCTGAGGAGCTTCGTTATTTGGTGTTGTATCTACTTTGGCTGTTGATGAGATCCTGTTGAGATGTGCATAAGCACTACCTCTGGGATGGCCTCCTGACTTACTTTTAAATCTCTTAGCCATACAAACTCATTTGTCTTTAGCTTTTCCCCCTTTTGGTCAAGGTGGGCTTGTTGTTGTTGTTGTTGTTTTTCCAGATGCATTGCTTGTTGGTACTTGGTAGCAATCTCTTGGTGCCAGGGAGGCTCATCCCTGGGAGTCATGTCCCATGCTGGGGGGAGTTATTGCTTTTATATGCTGAGTTTGGCTTAGAGACAGGCCACATTTGAACAACAAGGAGGCTCCCTGTAGGTAACTCTTAGGCACCCTACATCACTAGGCTGAGTTTCAATTTCAAGAGCAAAGGGTCATAAGCATAGTCATCAATATCAAGGGTCCTTCAATGGACCATCCTCCTTTACAAGTCATTGTCCCTGTACTTGGGACATTCTTGTTGTTACAATAGAGAAAGTGACAGAGCTCCCTTGGATGGGAATTTGATATTCTTTTGGTTATTGTGTGAATCTCCACCCACCATGACAATGCCCCATGAACATTTGAACACATTTATATGCCTTATATGCTATGTAATTCGTAATGGCTAAAAAGACACTGTTAGGTTTACATTGTGCACCTTTTGAGCCATTTAAACTGTAATATTCCTTTCTGTTTGTTTCCACTATTGGCTCTACTGCTAATACTTCTTCAAATGATAGTGTGATAGTCCTTAGCAGAAGAAAAAAATTAAATATTTCAATTGCAAGCTAAGATGAGGGTACAGGATGTGTAAGCATTGCATATTTCATGGCTTTTCTTAACTATGAGCATAAAAGAACAATTTGGGACCCTGGAAGCTTTATATATTTTTAAAAAAACAGTACTTTGATATGCCAGGAGAAAGGTAATTCACTCCTTAAGTTATACTGTAAGCCATAAACAAGTAGGATGAGGCTACTTATGTTTATTTGCTTTTTCTTCTTAGTTTTCTCTTTTTGTTGCTCTTTACCATTAGAGTACATCAAAAGAAAAACAAAACAATACAAAATGACAGCAACTACTGCAGTGGCTTCCTCCCTCCAGCATAGCCTTCCCAGCCATAGATCCATGAGGTTCTGGGCAGGACCTGCCCCAACTGTTTTCTGAGAACGGTTGGCTGGACTTGGGCAAACGACCAACTATTGTGGCCATAGAAACCCTCAGCCAGGACAGCAGCAATTCTCTCCCATTTGTGAAAGAGATAATTACCAAGACAGCCTAGTAGTCATACCTTTTGCCTGTCTGTGTTTCCCTTCTGGTTCTTTGCTGTTTTGCCTCTTAACTGCCAATTTAGTGGTTATATGTGTATTTATTTCTGCATTCCCTGGTGCTGTGGATTCATGGTTGTTTGTGTATTTCTTTCTGCATACCCTGGTGCTGTGGGTTGAACTGTGTCCTCCAAAGAGGCATGTTCACATCCTGTTTGGCAATGAGATCTCTGAAGATCTGATTGGTTAAGATGACGCCAAACTGGCTCGGGGTGGGCCTCCATCCAGTGCAGCTGGTGTCCACAGAAGGAAGTTTAGACAAGGTCGGGAGGAGACAGGCAGAGAGAAGACGCCTTGTGATGGAGGCAGAGACCACGTATGCCATGATGGCCAGCAGGCCACGGCCGCAGCTATGGCCTTCAGAGAGGCACGGCCCTGCTGACACCTTGGTTTCAGACCTCTGGCCTGCAGAGCTGTGAGACAGTACACTGCTGTTGTTTGAAGCCGCCCTGTCTTTGGTACTTCATTAGGGCAGCCGCAGGAAACTGCGACAACTGCTGTGTTCAAAAAAGACCTCAGAAGGCCCAACACATATTTGGCAAAATAAATTTTAAAATAGGCGAAGAGGAAATGAAAGTAAGAACAAATGTGTGGGAAGCAGATGTGGCTCAAGTGATTGAGCTCCCACCTACCACATGGGAGGTCCCAGGTTCCGTTCCCGGTGCCTCCTAAAGAAGACGAGCCAGATAGCAAGCTGACACAACAAGATGATGCAACAAAAAGAGACACAAGGAGGAAAAACACAAAGAGAGACACAACAAAGCAGGGAACAGAGGTGGATCAAACAATTAGGCACCTCCTTCCCACATGGGAGGTCCTGGGTTCGGTTCTGATGCCTCCAAAAAAAGAAGACGAGCACACAATGAACAGACACAGCAAGTGCAAACAATGAGGGGGTGGGGGTGGGGAGAAATAAATAAATCTTTAAAAAAATTATTCTAAAAAAAAAAAGAACAAAAGTGAGAATGAAGCACAAGTCTGCCACGCATGGCCACCTATAAGGAACACCAAATGCAAATGGCTTTAAAATTGCCTCAGTGTTGCTCGCGGCTGCCAGCAGGAGGAGGGAAAGGGGGCAAGGCGCTGATGATTCCAGTGTTGCTGCTTTTGAGGAGACTGAAAAATGATTAGAAAGGGCCCCTGGATGAGCTCCAGCTTTGGACCATTCACGCCAGCACGGCCCCGCAGAAGCCCTGGACATCTGAAAGCCAGCAGCACCTTCACCTCCTGGGAGCAGAGGTGGCCAGAGCCCGGGGCAGCCGGCCACGGGAGGTTTAACTTAAGCGGGTAGTTTGAAAGCCCGGAGTTAGGCTACTTTTCAGCCCGCATAGAGCCATATCTTTGTGTTTTGTTCGGAAGGTCCTAGAGGGGAACGTGGCTTTTTCCCTCTCCAGGACCAGAGCTGCACCCTCCAGTCCAGTAAGGCTCCTGGGACACAGAATATTACCCCGTTAACTCGGCACATTAATAACACTGTGCTAATCCTCAACCGCCGTGGGCCCGGCTCTGAGAAGTCCAGTGTTTTACGGAGGCCTCTCCTGGGCCCGGGCCCTTTAGGCTGGAGCTCTGCTCCCTGGTGGCTTCCTAGGAGTTTGGGAGCAGGAGATGTGCTAGGCCTGGCGCTGGCGATGGCGTCCAGCTCCCGCCCTCGCCACTCCCTGGAGAATGCCTCCCGTCCCGGCTCAGAGCCGAGCTCTCTCTGTGAGCTCTCGGGTGCCTCCTGCAAGCCACCCCAGGCCACCTTTACTCCTCTGCGCCCTTTTGGTGGCCGGGGTTCAAGCCTTTTCCTCCGTAAAACATACATAGCAGGCGCCAGGGAATACATGGGTGGGGCGACCTAACTCCATGACTTTCCTGAAACCGTTCCCCGCAAGCTGCTCAGATCCAGTGCCCTCTGCTCAGCCTTTCTACCGGGGCGAGCTGTGTGGCTTCGGGCACGTGGTTCGGCTTCTCTGAAGCTCAGTTTTCTTACCCGTCTGGAGACGGACACGCAGCACATTGCACCAACACTGGCGTGGCCAGATCTTCAGGAAAGTAGTTATTGTGTGTTGGCGTCTCTGTGGCTAGTGGAGGTGTTGTCTGATGTGCTGGTATTTTTTGCTGGATTTTCTTCTAGCCTCTCAGGCTCTCTGAGTGGGGTATTCCCTGGGATTCCACTAGTGGGCTGACTCTGTCCTCTCTCTAGACTCGCTGTTTGGGTCATTTTCCCACTTCCTAGACTTCACCTCTTCCTCTCTGGGTTGGATACAGAAGCTTCATCTCCCAGATATTTCTGCTTTCACAGCTGCCTACTGGCCAGATCTATATCCGCCCAAAAAGTCTAAAGCCAGAGATGTGATTTTTCTTCCCACTCTCCAAAAAGCTCCTGCTATGATTAACTCTATTCCTGCTAATCACAGAATTATTCTCCCTGTAACCCAATCATGCCCACATCCCACCACCAGTCACTCAATAGTAACCAAGCCCTGACGGTCCAGGCACTGTCACGGATGCTCAGGTTACAGAGACTAACCAACATGGTCGTGGCCACGGGGAACTGGTTCTCCAACCTGGCCGAAGGGTCAGAAAAGACTGTGACACTTTCAGCAACAGCCAGACTCCTGCACCTGGACGGACTGAACTAGAATTTCCAGAAAGGAGACCTGGAAATCTGTATTTTTAAAAAAAGGTCTTCAGAAAGTCTGGGTAAACTGCAAGACTTGGGAACCCCTGGTTTTCTGGAAAATCAAACAGATAAGCAATTGATGGACAAATGAATGTAGAAATGGCTCTATTGGGTAACTGGAGAAGGTGCAACAAGCATTCGGCATCAGGGAAGATTTCACGCAGGAGCTACAACATGAGATGTGTGGAAAGTGGAAGGAAATCAAGGAAAAGGGAGCATCGTAGGCTTGGGAACACAAGCAGCCGTGGAGTGTCTGGAAAACTGTGGGTTCAGTTCAGTTGGTGGATAAAATTCAAGAACTCGTTAGCAGCCTGAGTGAGGGGTGCGGTCAGTGTGGGCACAGTGGTGGAGTCGCCTGACTCGGTTGGAATCCCGGCTCTGTCACTTAGTGGCAAACGACAAAATCTCTATGTCTGTTTTCTGAGCTATTAAAAAACTGGATGTCCAAGGTACTTACCTCAAAGGATTGCCCTGAAGATCAAATAACACGCATGAAGTGTGTAGAACACGAATAATATGAGGCCTGCAAACAGCAGAGGCAGGCAGGCTTTGGGGCAGTGAGTGGGAGGATGCTGCAGCAGGAAGACCTGGGCCAAACCCACCTCCACTCTCAACTGTGAATGTTGGGGCCGGTCTCAACCTCTCTATTCCTCGCTCTCCACTTCATCCCTTTGTGCTTCTGTTCACAGGATTCATCTTGCAATCACCTTGATCTCATCACTGAACTCAACAAATAAATCATTCCCTCTGTGGCTTCTTATTATCTCTGAATAAAGGCAAACCCATTCAGTTGGTGTCTTCGTCTGCCTGAGCTGATACCACAAACAACAGAAACTGGTTTCGGCTTAAAGACAGGAGTTTATCAGCTCATGGTTCTGAGGCTGGAAGAAGTCCAAAATCCACAAACCAGCAAAGCGCGCTTTCTCCTGGAAACCTGCAGTGTTCCGGTGCTGGCTGCCTCAGGCCTTGGGGTCCTTGGCTTGTAACTCTGTCTCCTGCCGCGTGGCGACGTCCTTTCCTTTTTGGCTTCTGTGACTTTCAGGTTCACGGATTAAGATCGCCCCTCACCCGGCTGGGTCACACGGTAACTGCAAGTAACGTCTTCAAGAGGTCCCGTGTACAGGGGGCTCACACCCCAGGGACGCCCACTAAAGTTAAGGCCTGTGCTGTCAGGGAATGCAATCACACAATTCAACCCACCACCGCTGCATTTGAAAACCTCCCAACTTTTTCTTCCCGACCTTCTCTCCTACCCTCCTTTATATATACATACCTTTCAGCATAACAAGAGCACGCTCTGAGTTTCAACACCTCCCAAGCTTAGCTCAAGACAAACCCCCACCGCAGGCAGCCCCTCCCTGGGGATGTCTGTTGTAACACTTCCCGGGCCCCCTCCCACGCCAGCTCAAGTGCCGGGCCCGCCACATAGTCTTCCCTAGTCGTCCAAACCAGAATTAAACCCTGAAACTCTATAAAAATGTTTGAACCTCCACGGAGGCACTTATCACATATTGCTTTCACGAGGTTATTTGCATATATGCTTCTCATTCCACAAGTTCTTTAGAAAAGAGCTTGTGTCGTATTCATCATAGATCGATTTACTCATTGACAGCCCTTTCTGTGTATAAAAATTATCATCAAATTCTGAAGCTTTCTGCAGCTTACCCTGAAATTCTATGTGCATTTCACACTTTGATCACTTACTGTTGTCTCTTACTCATTATTGCCATCTATTTTAAGACTAAATCTTTGATTTCCAGAGAAAAGGTACATTTAGATGCCTCCTAATTAAATATGTACTTTAAGCTTTTGGAGAAGAAAGGAGATTGGGAGGGTATGCAGTTATAAACAGTAACAACAACAAAATGTTCCAGCAGAATTATGAAAACATCGCCTCTGAGCAAGGGGTAAGAAAAGCGACCGAAATGAATGTGAAAGCCCCAAGTCTGACTCTCTGCAGAGTTCGGTGCACAGAGAGCACAATGGCTTACAGAGGACAATGTGCGAGTGTGAAGCAATGTGTGATTTTAGGCCAGCTGGAAAGAGAGTTTTCTTTTAAACCCAAAGAAAGCAACAGAGTTATTCAGATTCCACCAGGAAAGAATAGTGAACACACAGTGGTAACCATTTAAGCAGAGAGAAGTTGTCAGTGCCGTGCCTGGCGTTCTGGACAGAATGCTTGTTGAAAAGGATCATAGACCCATGATGGAATCAGTGGTTTGAGCCTCTGGAGATCCAAAGGCAATGGTACTGGAATCCAGATTTCTTTACAAAAATATAGGCTCAAACTCACTTGACTCCATTAGATTCTGCAGGTTAAAACATAAAAAGAGAGTTATGTCTATATACAAATATGCATATGTATTAATATGTGTCTACCTCTGAATCTCTGCATCTCTCTATCTCTATCTAGCAATCATCTACCTACCTACCTACCTACCTACCTATCATGGATCTATCTATTATCTATCTTCTATTTATTACCTATCTATCTCTCTATCCACCTACCTACCTATCATCTTCTATCAGAAAAAAAGTATAGAACATTTTCCACATTTGTATTGTAGAAAACAAAAAAGCAAATGTAATTTTGAAGCAGTTACTCCTTGTTTTGTATTAGCTATTAATTCAAGCAAACATTAGACGTTAATCAGTCAAGGACCCACAGAAGTGGCACAGTGGGAAGTAGCAGATTGAAATGTCACATACCCAGTCTTACCCTTATCCTGCTTTTGATTCTGACAAATGACTCAGTTTTTATATTGATTTATTCTAATCCTACTTTTTCTTTTGGTTTGACAGTCTAGAGTACAAATTTATATCCCTAAAATATTAATAAAACTTCTTTTATGCATAAATGAAACTTACTCTTATCTATAGTTTCAACGTCTAGCACATTCCTTGATGTAAATCAGGTTCAACAATTAGCAGTTGAGTTAATGGTTTTCTCCTGTCCAAATGACAGACTCGAATAAACAAAGACATGTATCTTTAAATCAAGCTAAATTGTACGATCATGCTGAAAATTTGTAGTATTTCAGAATACAGATCCATGGTAGAAATCATAAGGAAAATTTGTATATAAACAGATTCAGAAAATATACAGAAACCAGAAAAATCATCAATCTCTTAATTGATGAGTTATTGTGGAAACATATATAACACAAAATATCCCATTTTAACCATGTTCATGCGTACAATTTAGTAGAATCAATCACATTCACAATCTTGTGCTGCCATCACCACCATCCATTACCAAGACTTTTCCATTCCTCCAAACAGAAACTCTGCGCCCATTAGGTAATAACTCTGCATCCCTACCCCAGGCCCTGGTAACCTGTAATCCACTATGTCTCTATGAATTTTTTCTTTTTCAAGGTATTTCATATAATTAAGCTCATACATTATTTGTCCTTTTGCATCTGGCTTGTTTGACTCATTGTGGTGTCTTTAAGTTTCATCCGCGTCGTCGCATGCATCAGAACTTCCTTCCTTTCACAGCTAAGCATATGCCACTGTATGGACAGAGCCCATTCTGCTTATCTGTTCCTCTGTGGATGGATATTTGGGTTGCTTCCACCCTTTGGCTATTGTGAATCATGCTACTGAGAGCACTGGTGAACAGAAAGTTCGAGTCCCTACTTTCAATTCTGTGGCATATATGCCTAGAAGTGGGATTGCTGGGCCATGTAATATTTCTTTTTTTTTTAAAAGATTTATTTATTTTATTTATTTATCCCCCCCTTGCTGCTTGTGCTGCTGTGTCCATTCGCTGCATGTCTTCTCTGTGTCTGCTTATCTCCCCTTGCTGTGAGGTCTTGCCGCATCAGCCCACGGCGCCGCGCGAGCCGGCCTGCCCTCACAAGGAGGCGCCGGGAAGCGAACCCGGGGCCTCTCATATGGTAAACGGGGGCTCTATCCACTGAGCCACACCCGCTTCCCCATGTAATATTTCTGTGCTTAACTTTCTGAGGAACAGTCCAACTGTGTATTTCACAGTAGCTGCATCATTTTACATTCCCACCAACAATGTGCAAGAGTTTCCACTTTCCACAGCCTCCTGAACATGTGCTAATTTCTGTTTTTTAATAATAGCCATTCTTGTGGGTGTGAAGTGGTATCTCACTGTGGTTTTGATTTGCATTTCTCTGACAACTAATGATGTTGAACATCTTTTCATGTGCTTATTGCACATTTTCATATCTTCTTTGGAGAAATGTCTATTCAAGCCCTTTGCCCATTTTTGAATTGGGTTGTTTGCTTTTCGTTGTTGAGACTTTTAACTCTTTTAGTGTGTGTTGGTATTGACTTTATTTATAGCATACTGTTTTTCTAAATTTTAGCTGTTGATTTCCTATAAGGAAGATAAGAACTTAGTTCTCTTATACACTGTCACACACACACACACACACACACACACACACATGCCCTCTTCCCATCTGCCCAATACATTTCTATCATGATTTTTGGTTAGATAAATATATGGTGTTTACATTATTTTGATTATGTAAATAACATTCAGAATTATGCCCTAAGACATACTGATATAACATTTCTTTTCTTATGTTATGTATTCCTTATATGTAATTTATATATTCCCTGATGTTAGTAATTATTTTATTTTCTCCTTGGCTTGGTTTTAAATATAGCAATTGCTAATTTATCCCTAAGCTCTCTTCTATGAGTGTAAATCTCATTTCAGTATGTGCAAGCACATCTGGAAATGATGTCACCTTCTTAGGGACAATCCTTCCAGGGCCCTTTGTCCTCCTGCTCCACCTGGATCGATTATTCTCCAACGTAGCAGTTTGGCAGTTTGATGTAGTTATGAATTCCAAAAATAGATATTGGCTTATGCTTGTAAACTGGTCTGTTAATCTGGGCATGATTAAATAGGGCTTTGACTGGGCCACATCAGTAGGGCGTTGAGCCCCACCCCTTGGTGGGTGGGGGATCAAATATAAAAGGCAAGGCAAAGGACAGAGTTGAAGCAGTTTTGATGTTGGGGTTCTGATGAGGAAGGAGAGAAGACCCCGGGGGAAAGAGACGAGCCATTCACCTGACAGTTCACAGCTGGCCTTGTGGAGAGAGACAAAGCCTAGAGAGCCTCATAGTCTACAGCTGACCTTGTGGAGGAAACAGAGACGCTAAGCCTGGAGAGAAACGCAGCCCTGGGAAGAGAGGAACCCAAGAAGCCTGAAACCTGGCAAACGTCGGCAGCTGTCTTGCTCTAACATGTGGCAACAGACTTTGATGAAGGAAGAAACTTATGCTTATGGCCTGGTAACTGTAAGCTTCTACCCCAAATAAATACCCTTTATAAAGACCAACAGATTTCTGGTATTTTGCATCAGCACCCCTTTGGCTGACTAATACATCCAAGCTTGCCCTGCTGCTCTCGCCCGTCACTTGTCGTTTGCCATCGCCCAGTAGCGCCAGTGTAGGATCTCTTGTTTTCAAGTTCCCTCTCTCAGAGGCCAGAGATGAATCACTTTTAAAGCAAAAATATGACAGTAATATCAGTGACAAGAGCCACACAGCTCCAAAGGAACAAAGGCCCCATGGCAGATATATCCTTTTTATTTTGATATCACACATTTCATCAAATTTTGTGTTTTTAAGGTTGTAATTATTTTTTATGCCATTTTACTTAAATTCTCCTTTTTAACATCTATGATGACCATTTTCACAGTTTCAACATCTACTACCTTGCAAGAAGGTAACAAAGGTATATATCTTAAAGATTTATCACAGTTACATCATGCAGAAAAGGTACTTCTTCACTTTTGAAATTTTGGCTGCATATGGAAAGGCTGAAGTAAAATAGTTGACAGATTTTTCATATGCTCAGACGCAATCACTTATAATGTAGGGTTTTCAGAACCAACAAGGTAAATTGCACAACGTTCAGATATGAACTTATATGCCTGTAACGAGCCATCCCAAACAGTGTCTAAGCAAGATTTTCATGAAAATTGGCAAGCTGACTCTAACATTTACATGAAAACGCAAAGGGAAAAGACTTGCAAAAGTCATCTTGCATAAAGAACAAAAGGACTTAGGACAAACTACCACATATCTAAGGCCTATTTCAGACTACCAGAGAGTAAAATCTCTTGTACAGCTATAGCAACCAAGACGCTGTGGGTGGTATCAGGGCACGTCTGGACAACTGGAACAGCGGGGCTGAGGAGGGAGTTCAGAGACACCTACGTGGTCTCCTGATTTACGACAGGGTGACCCTGTGGTGCGGGGCCGAAAGGAAGGTCTTTTCAGTAAAGGGTGCTGGCTTAACTGGACATCCACATGGGAAGAAATGTATCCTGAATCTTATGTCACACACCACATGCAAAAATCAGTTCCAGTGGATTTTAAAATCTAAATGTGAGAATAAAATAATCAAGCTTAAACGAAACACAGGAGGACATCTCCATGACTTTAGAATAGGTAAAGACTTTTTAACATTATAAATTAGACTACGTTAAATTAAGAACTTCTGTTTATCAGAAGAGACCATTAGGAGAGTTGAAAGGCAAGCCATACATAAGAAAAAAGATATTTTTATTACAGATATTTGAAAAAGGAACAAATCAAGAAGAGACAAAATATCTAATACAATATTGTCAAAGAGACCTGAATAGGCCCTTGTTAGGAGAGGATATCCTGATGACTAATAAGCACATGAAAAGATGCTCAATATCATTAATCATTAGGGAAATGCAATTTGCAACCATAATGAGATTTCGCTAAACCCACCAGAATGACCAAAATAAAAAAGACTTGGGGAGGTTGTGAAATGCATAACTTTCTTTCTGTGCTGGTGAGTGTGTAAACTGGTACAAACATTTTGGAAAACTCATGTCAGCATCTATTGAAGCTTAAGATAGGCCTGCCCTATCACCTAGGAATTTCATTCTTAGATGTATATATCCAATAGAAGTTAGTACAGATCCCTCAAAAATATACACAAGGATATTCTTAGCACTCTTATTTTTAAGAGCAAAACATGGAATCTACCCAAACGCCCATCAACTGTGCAATGGCTAAATAAATTGAGATATATTGATCAAGCTATATAATTAGGCTACATAATTTGCAAGATCTGGTACAAAATGAAACTGCAGTCACCTTGTGAAAAAATTAGTAAGCATTTCAAGATGGCAACAACAGGGCACGTGGCAATGCAAGGGAGGCACTCCCAGGAAGCCAGGTCTGATGTTGTCACGGTGGAATACTACACAGCAATAAAAAAGATCAACCTATTGCTCAATGTAGCAAATGGATGGCTATCATAGATAGATGATGAACAGCACACGTCAGATACAAAAGCATATACTACAGGTTTTCATTTACATGATGTTTAGGAATAGGCAAAAGTAGCCTATGATGATAACATTTACAATACAGGTCACTCTGGGGGAGGTGTTGACTGGGAAGGTATGGGAGAGAGCCCTCTAGGGTGCTGGAAATGTTCTATATCTTGGTCTGGGTTGTGGTTACACAGGTATAGACACGTGTAAAAAAAATCAATAAAAATACCTTTCAGATTAAATGGAAAAAATGTATTACACAGGTGTCAGTTGCTCCTCTCTGGTTCTTCTCATCCCAGCATGTGTCTGGGTCTTGAGCTCTGATCCCTAGTTGTAGGAGTGGTGTGGGATGGTCCCATGGCTAAGGGGGCTGGGGAAGAAGGCCCTTCATGCTCTCTGCTCCATGGCACCCATATTTCCATTGTCCCCTACCAACCCCTGCCATCCTGAGACACTCCCCAGAGTCAAGGATTGCAGCAGTGCCAGGTCATGCCCAGCGTGCTTGAAAGTCTATCCCGGATCCTAAGGTTGAGAGCAAAAGGGCCCATGATGACCAAAATGTGGCTTCACTTTGCTTTCATTTATCTAATACGTTATTTCAGAGACCTTTTTCTTTTCATTGCAATATAATAAGTAGATTTACCTAGGATATACATGTAGAAGGAACATGATTTTTATATTAAAAATATAATAAAACTTGAATAAAATTTCCTCTGGAAAGCACATGTTCTTCACTGGTGGCTAAGGTTGTTTGGCTGATACTGCCCTTAGTACATAATGGATCCACTGAGTTTGAATCCCATTTCTTTTTCCCAGCAATGCCAACTTTTCCCAGCAACTTTTTTTTCCCAGCATTTGCCAACTGCGAAGGACCTAAGGGACATCTGACAAAGATCAACCTTCCTCCCTACTCAATTTGAGAATCCCTGGCATTTTAATGAGGTACCATTTTGCTTTTTACAAGTCAAAAATAACTTGTCTGCTATGCATCAGTCTCCTTGATCATGGCTCTTATTTCTATTATAAAATTTAGCCTTGTAATATCCTTGGCTATTTAAATCATGTAAATCTACTATGCAAAGTTCAAGCCCATTATTCCTAGCTTACGTGGGGGATGGGAGAAGAAATGGATTAGGACACCATGATGCTCGAAGGCATGAGCATCAGCAGGCTCAGCACACAGGCCCAGCCCAGAGACATGTGGAAAGGGGTGGGGGTGCTATCATCCTCAAGGAAACTCTCAACCAATAGGGTCTGGGAGTTGAGCAATGAATGGTTTTCTCTAGCCATCCATAGCTGACTATTCCAAGAATTGCCATATACACTCCTCAGAAACTCTCCAGTTGCCCCCAGAGATGACCTTGATAACATACCTCTCATGGGCTTTACTTCCTGCCCTGTTCCACTTTCCTCAGTCCCTCGCTGCTGACCCATGGAATCATCTCTCAAATAAATGACCTGCTTTGCTCTTGGGGGGCAACTCAGGCTAAGACACGAGGACCCAGGTTCCTTCCATCTAGTGTCTCACCTGGCCCCCAGAACCTCAGTTGTCCCCTGGATTCTTTGCATTAAACTGTCTGAGGACTGAAGAGAGTACGGAGGAGCACACAGGAGTTTTTATAGGGCTTGGAAATGGTGTGCATCATTGCTGCTAATTTCCTATTTGCCAGATCTCAGTCACATGATTCCACTAGGGACAGAGGAAGCTGGGGACAATGTCTGTGTGCCCAGCAGGAATAGGAAAGAGACTTGGTAGACATAAGAGTATTGAATCTGCCTCAAATGAAAGCCTGGTCCTATGAGTGGATGTCGTGGTTGCCAATCGGAAAATAAATTACAAGAAAAAGAGGCCAAGAACACCTCTCTACTTTGAAGTACAGACCTAGTTGCCAGCAAAATTCTCTGGGATTACTCCCAGAAAATGGAGGTCCAAATCTGCTGAGACAGAAAAAAGCTCCCTCACAAGTATGGGGATAAAACTACTGCCATGTATATATTTACTCCCGTGTAGTACTCCATTGTTTTAATAGCAGGGCAGTGTCACATAGCTCTGCTTTTGGTTTAACGCTCTGTTGCTGCTGTCATAAAATTCTTAATAACTTTTAGCAATTGGGTTGTTTCCCTCTTTTAGTTACTAAGAATAATACTGCTAGCAACAGTCTTGCACGTATATTTGGGAGATATGCACAAATATCTACTGAATATATACCTAGGAATGAAATCCCCGGCTGATCGGGTATTTTTGCACACCTATACCCTACACTTGTGTAGTTTCTCAGGCTCTTGATTTTACTTCTTTCATCCCAGTAATGAACTTGAGGAATGGAGGTAAAGAAAGATAGTGAAGATCAGATTTTTAAAAAAATATCAATTTCAATAAGCAATTCAGTAAAGCTTTACTGGCTGCCTCCCCAAAAACAGGGCTTGACACGTATACTGCATGTTTAGTAGGTTTCTGTTGAATGAAGGAATGGTAGAAGAAATGAACGAAGCGAATCGAGGAAAATATAATCTCTAGTTAGCCGGATTTGACGCTCAGAGTGTCAGAGTTAAATTTTCAATTCAGTTTAATAATTCCTGGAATATTTTAGATGGTGAGAACAAAGAAATTACTCAACGACACCGCGAGCCTGCGACTAGGAGGCGCCGGCGACTGATTCTGTCCACATCCGGCCGCCGTACGCCTCCCGCCCATACGTCTTCTTACGCGGCGGCGACCGGCAGTGACGTCACGGCTAGGCGCTCGCGGGAAAACTCGACTGGGTGTCCCGGGGAAGGCGCGCGCGGTGCTCTCCCGCGTCGGAGCGGGTACCGCGAGCTGCCATGAGCCTCTGGGTGGACAAATACCGGCCCTGCTCCTTGGGACGGCTGGACTACCACAAGGAACAGGCGGCCCAGCTGCGCAACCTGGTGAGTCGCCGGCCCGCGGGGTCCCGGCCCCGCCCGCCTTCCCTGCTCCTAGGCCGAGCAGCCTGTCATAGTGATTTAAGCTCAGCGTCCCATTTTGCAGGTTGGGAAAACTAAGGCTCAGAGGTCACAAGACAAGTGGCGAGTTAGAGGGCACACTACAAGATTATCTATAGCCCGCCTCCCGCCCCCCTCCCCCCAAGTTCCGTGGGTTTAGGCGTTTTCTTGGAGATGCTTCCATTCTCTGTACTGAAAAATGCATTTATTTTGAGGAAGCTTCCGTTATGTCACTGATGTTTTCATTTCACATCTTTTTTGGAACTCTTGTCTTGGCATTGCCAATGTACAAGAAAACCAGTTTCACAGTAATTTTGAGAATAATGACTACGCTAAGCACTTTGAGGGGATTATTATGTAATCCTCAGGATCCTGTGAGGGGCTTATCATCATCCCCTCTTTACAGAAGGCAGACGAACTTTAACGAAGTTAAGTAATTTGCCCAAACAGCTAGTATATGATCGAGCCAGTATTGGAACCCAAACAAGTGACTCAAAGTCTGTATTCCCTCTCCTCCGCAAAGATGACACCTGGCTCCAGCACCACCATGGCACACTTTTGAGCCCACCTGACTTGGTGTTTTCCTAAAATCCTGTCCACTTTGCACACTTGAAGAACTGGTAAGAAGGAAGTCAGTTCTAAAAGGATTTAAGCATTGCTACAGATGTAAACCCTTATTTGTATGGATGGTCATAAGATATGCTGCAAATTCTTCCTGCAATTAACTTTTAAATATCTACACATGCCGGTCTTATTTTTATCTTTCTTCCTTGCTTCCCTTCTTTCCATTCCTTTTCCTGATTCCACCTGGATAGGGTATTTTCTTAATTGCTGTATATGTCCTCAGCAGTAGTTGGAGATTCTTCTGCTAGATTGAAATACAGAAACATGAATTCTCATTTTGGCTTTTTCAGTAAACATTTCTGTTGACCTTTGGCAAGTCTCTTTGCTGTCAACAAATGCTAATTGAATACCTACTACTGGAGTTAAATCTGCACAAAGGAGATGAAACCTCTGACTCTGGTGCTAGTATTTTAGTAGGCAAAGATTGAGAATAAACTAAACAAGTAAATTATGCCCTGCATTAGGATGTGATAAGTGCTCCGGAGAAAAATGAAACTGAAAGGTGGGGGAAAGGAGGGGGACAAGAATTGTACTTTTAAATAAGGAAAGCTTCACTAAGAAGACACAACTGAGCCAAGACTTGAAGAAAGTGAGAAAGTAATGAATACAGATATCTGGGGAAAAGAGTAGAACAGGTGGAGGGCACAAGAAGTGTGCGCAACTTGTAATAGGAAACTCAATAACGATAGATGGTTAAGAGTGAGCCCCAGGAAAAGCAATAGGAAACAGGATTTGTCGGGGAGGGAGGTGCACATCCAGTAAGCTGCTGCTCTGAGTGAGATGGAAAGCCATT
Organism: Cabassous unicinctus; assembly: GCA_029593785.1. Lineage (NCBI taxonomy): Eukaryota > Metazoa > Chordata > Mammalia > Cingulata > Chlamyphoridae > Cabassous > Cabassous unicinctus. The sequence goes on along the minus strand of JAQZBX010025904.1, from coordinate 5,852 downwards.
GGAGGGTTTTGCACAGAGTGTAACATCATCTGACAGATTAGCCCTAGACTTTTATTCAGAGCCAATATATGTATGAAGAAACAAAACTGCTCCACACAGATGAAATTCTTTCATTTTAAAGATGAAATGTATGATACATACAAAATGACATATACACACATAGTATATATAGTACAAAGAGTAATAAAATAACCCATGTACCCACCAGTCACTCAGCTTAAAAAACATCCTTCAAG
>JAQZBX010025903.1:0-29248 GCA_029593785.1 Cabassous unicinctus | reverse complement strand
ACAGTCAATTTTTTAATATTTTCATTACTCCAAAAAGAAAAACCCCATTCTCCTTAGCAGTCATCTTTCAATCCCTCTGTCCTTCTCTAAGCCAACATAATCATTAATCTATTTCTGTCTCTAGAGAGTTATTTATATTTACATTTTATAAAAATGGAATCATACAATATGTAGTACATCTGGTTTCTTTCACATAGTAGTTTTTTTAATTATTGTAATTTTTATTTAAAGCAGTTGTAGGTTTACAGAAAAATAATGTAAAAAATACAGTGTTCCCATACCCACCCCCTGCAACTGTTGACACTTTGCCTTAGTGTGATACCTTTGTTACAATTGATGAAAGAATATTAAAATAGTACTATTAACTATAGACCATAGTTTACATTAGGTGTATTTTTCCCCACGTACCACCCTATTATTAACACCTTGTATTAGTGTCGTACACTTATTAAAATTCATGAAAGAACATTCTTATACTTGCATTGTTAACTCCAGTCCATTGCCTACAATAGGGTACACTGTGTTATACAGGCCCATGTTTTATCTTCTTTCATTCTAGTAACATACATGACTCAAAAAGTCTCCTTTCAATCACATTCACATACATAATTCAGCACTGTTCACAATAATGGGCTACCATCACCATCATCCATTTCCAAACTTTACAATCAACTCATATAAAAATTTTGTACAAATTAAGCATCAGCTACCCGTTCTCTACCCCCAATCTATCCCCTAGTAAACTATATTCTGGATTTTAACTCCATGAGTTTGGTTAGGATAATTAGTTCATATCATTGAGATCAATATTTGTCCTTTTGTGTCTAGCTTATTTCACTCAGCATAATGTCCTGAAGGTTCTTCCATGTTGTCACATGCATCAGGACTTCATTGCTTTTTTACAACTGGTAATATTCCATGTATGTATAGACCATATTTTGTTTATCCATCCATTGGTTGGTGGATATTTGAAATTACTTCCATCTTTTGGCAATTGTTAATTATGCCACTATGAACATCAGAGTGCAAATAAATCCTTGAGTTTCTGCTTTCAATTCTTTGGGGGTATATACCTAGTAGCTGGATTGCTGGGCATATGGGAATTCTATATTTAGATCCTGAGGCAACTGCCAAGTTGTCTTCCACAGTAGCTGCCCCATTTTACATTCCCATCAGCAATGAATGAGTGTTCCTGTTTCTCCACATCCTCTCCAACACTTGAAATTTTCTGTTTTGTTTTGTTTTGTTTTTATAGCAGCGATTCTAGTAGCAGTGAAGTAATATTCCATTGTAGTTTTGATTTGTATATCCCATTTTATTGTTGAGTTGTAGGATTTCTTTATATACTCTGGATATTAAACCCTTATCAGATATGTAATTTCCAAATGTTATCTCCGATTGAGTAGGTTGTCTTTTCACTTTTGTGACGAAGTCCTTTGATGACCAGAAGTTTTAAATTTTAAGGAGGTCCCATTTATCTATTATTTCTTTAATTGCTTGTGCTTTGGATCTAAGAAACCACTAACTAACATAAGATCAAGATCCTGAAGGAGTTTTATAATCCTGGCTAATTAGGTCTTTGGCCTATTTTGAGCTAATTTTTGTAAAAGGTGTGAGAGAGGGTTTCTCTTTCATTCTTAAATTTTCACTTCTCCCAGCACCATTTGTGGAAGAGGATATTCTTTCCCAACTGAGTGGACTTGACAGCCTTGTCAAAACTGAATTGGCCATAGGTGTGTAGGTCTGTTTCTGAATTCTCAATTCAATTCCATTCATCGATAGATCTATCCTTATGCCAGCACCATACTGTTTTGACCACTGTAACTAAGTAAAATGCTTGAAAGTCAGGAAGTGTGAGTCTTTCAACGTCATTCTTTTTTTACCCCCAAGTTATTTTTGGCTATTCAGTGCCCTTTATCCTTCTAAATAAATTTGATAATTGGCGTTTCCATTTCTACAAAGTAGGCTTTTGGAAGTTTGATTGGGATTGCATTGAATCTTTATATAATTTGGGGTAGAATTGACATCTTAATGATATTTACACTTCCAAACCATGAACATGGAATGTCCTTCCATTTATTTAGGCTTTCTTTGATTTCTTTTAGCAAAGTTTTGTAGTTTTCTATACAACTCATCCTTTACATCCTTGGTTAAATTTATCCCTATATATTTCATTTTTCAGTTGCTATTAGAAATGGAATCTTTTTTCCTGATTTCTTCCTCAGCTTGCTCATTACTAATGTATAGAAGCACTACTGAGTTTTGTGTGTTGATCTTGTACCCTGCCACTTTGCTGAATTTGTTTATTAGCTCTACTAGCTTTATTGTAGATTTTCAGAACTTTCTATATATAGGATCATGTCATCTGCAAATAGTAAAAGTTTTACTTCTTTCTTTCCAATTTGGATGCCTTTCAGTTCCTTTTCTTGCCTACCTTCTCTGGCTAGAACTTGCAGTGCAATGATGAATAACAGTGGTGACAGCGGGCATCCTTGTCTTGTTCCGTATCTTGGAAAGCTTTAAGTCTTTCACCAATGAGTATGATGTTAGCTGTGGGTTTTCCATACATGCCCTTTCGAAATGTTTTTATCAAGAAAGAATGCTGAAGTTTGTCAAATGGCCCTTTCTGCATCAGTTGAAAGATCATGTGGGGTTTTTTTTTGTATTTATTTTTTAAACAATTTATTGAAGTATATCATTCATACATGAACATACATAAACTATAAGTTTTCAGTAAACATTGTGAACTTACAAAACAAACATGCATAACACCATACAGGGCTCCCACACATCACCCCATCACAAATACTTTGCATTGTTGTGAAACATTTGTTAACAAATTATGAAAGAGCATCGTCAAATATTACTGCTAACTATAGTCCGTATCTTACTCCCCTACACTTTTTTTTAAGAATTTATTTATTTACTTTTATCCATTTTTAACCGACCCCCCCCTGGGTTTTGCTGTTTTTGTGTCCATTCACTGGGCAACTCTCTGTGTCCATTTCCTGCCCTCTCTTCTCATCCTTCTCCTCCTATCTTCACTGGGATTCAATCCTTGGAATCTCTGATGTGGGAGAGATGTGTCCTACCACCTGCACCACCTTAGTTCCTGGTTTTTCGGCATGTCTCGTCTTGACTCTCCCTTGTGTCACTCTCCTGTTACATCATCATCTTGCTGCGTGGCTCGCGGGGCCTGACGGCGCATCCACACAGAGGGCCTGGCAGCTCACCCACTTGCAGGGCCTAGCAGCACATCCCCTCACAGAGTCTGACGGCGCACCCACGCACGGGCCCTGGGGGGCCCACCCACTCACGGGGCCTGGCACAACACCCACTCACAGGGCCTGGCAGTACACTCACTCACAGGGCCTGGTGGCCCACGCGCCTTCTATATTTTTCTTTTTTTTATTTTTACCAGGAGGTCCCAGGGATCGAACCCAGGTCCCTCCATATGGAAGACGGACACCCATCCACTTGAGCCACATCCTGCTATATCTCTTAAGGCTGACCAAAGATACCTAGAGTTACAGTCTTTTCCTATACAGAATGGTCATATAATAAATCAGCCTTAGTTTATCACCAGCATTCTAAAAACCAGACCTAGGGAGAAAAACTAGGTCTGGGGACACATGCATGATTTCTAACATAGCGAATGTTTAGCCAACCCTGATTATCACAAAATCAGGACAGCATTTGCAAGATGATCATGTGTTTTTATCCTCTTCATTTTGTTGATGTAGTGTATTACATTGATTGGTTTTCTTATATTGACCCACCCATGCATACCTGGGATAAAACCCACTTGATCATTGTATAAAATTCTTTTGATGTGCTGTTGGATTTGATTTGCAACTATTTTCTTGAGGATTTTTACACATATCTTCACCAGAGAAATTGGTCTGTGATTTTCTTTCCTTGTAGTATATTTACCAGGCTTTGGATTAGGGTGATGTTGGCCTCAAAGAATGAGTTATGTAGTATTCACTCCTCTTCAATATTTTGGAAAAGTTTGAACAGGATTAGTATTAATTTTTCTTGGAATGATGGTTAGAATTCATCTGTGAAGCCATGTAGCCCTGTGCTTTTCTTTGCTGGGAGGTTTTTGATGACTGATTCAATCTCTTTACTTGTAATTGTTCTGCTGAGGTTTTTTTATGTCTTCTAGAATCAGTCTGAGTTGTTTGTGTGTTTCTAGGAAAGTTCATTACTGTTTATTGAATACTTTTTCCATTCTATTTCTAAGTCTCCTGAAATTTTCTATTTTAATCTCTCTCTCTCTCTCACATGCACACACACACACACATGCAGTTCATCTTTTCAGATACCAAGTGGGTCATTTTGTGCAGAAGGAAGTTTGGGACAAATCTTCCCAATTTGAAAATTCATAATTTCAAAGAACAATCATCATTTTTATAGCATCTGTTTTCAATTTATCAAAGTCCTACTTGTTACTAAATACAACAAAAAATAGGCCGTAGCTGAGAAAATATCTTATTTTGGTTAAGTTACAACAATAAGTTCAGATTATTTTCATAAATGATTAACTATTAAAATTACTTTTACAAATGTAGAACCAACTGTTTTTTCCTGAGGAGAAGGGAAATGGGAAGGAAAAAACAAATGGAAGAGGCACAAGATGATGGGCAGAGGAACAAAGCTGTGCATTCAGTACATGATTTTGGTCACTTTTTTAAAATGTGACCACTATTTTCTTGAATCAACTTTTACTAAGCCTATAATAAAAGACAGTGCTAAACCTCTAAATCAAAACAAATTTGATAAAATACTCATTTTCATGTTTTCATAAATACATGCAATTCTAATTATAAAGTCTCTATAATACATTTGCATGTTTTCAACAGACTAATATAGTACACAAACACATCAAAATCTCCATTTATGCTTTTAGTGCTCTTAATTTTGCCTAGATCTTCCATTATCTTCTTAAATAATCTATGAAGCTACAAACAAAGGTACTGTAACTTTTGGAATCTGTCCAAATTTTAAAGAAAAAAAATTCAGCAGCACTTCCATAAAACATAATGGATATCAACCAATTATTTTCTTTTGCTTTTTGTGTCAGCTGTTTGAAAAACACTAGAAGCTGACATGGGTTTTTCTTATATTGTCTAAGAACTTGGTTTTCTAATTTTAGCTTCAGATTTTCTTCCTTAACTGCATCTATTCTTGCTGAGAGACCTTCAAGTATGTGTTGGAGTTCCAACAATCGATTAACAAGTTGTGTTTTTTCCTCCAGTTCCACCTTATTTTCAGCATCATCGGCATCCATGTCAGCATTATCATCTTGGATAACAAACATTTTGGGCCTCAGATACAAAACCCTTAATGAATGGTCTATTGTTTGAAGTGTCCGGAGAGGGAAGGGTAGGGAGGACATCTCAACCTGGGTCACTTGGACCAAAATGCTAGTGTGAAGGTTAGGCTAATGTGTCAACTCGGCCAGGTAATTGTGCCCAGTTGTTTGGTCACGCAAGCACTGGGCTAACTGTAATACAAGGACATGTATGGACTTTAGTCATCAGTGAGTTTACTGCACAGATGGCTGATTACATCTACAATCAACCAGGGAGATTGTCGTCAGCAAATAGTGACATTTTATCCAATCAGATGAATGCCTTAAAAGGGGAAGTGATTTCAGCATTCAAAGAGAATTTCCCTGTCTTTGGACAGCCAACGTCTCCCAGGAACTCATAAAGGGCCTTCATCAGACTTTCATCAGAGCCCCTGGTTTGCAACCTGCCTGTGAATTTGGACTTGTGCATCCCCACAGTCACGTGAGAGAATTTTATAAAATCTCAACTATTTTCAGATATCTCCTGTTGATTCTGTTTCCCTAGAGAACCTTGACTAATACAGCTTCGTACCAGGAGTGGTTCTTGAGGAACAGAATCTTAAACATGGTATTTCTCAAGTGGTTCTGGGGGTTTTGCAACTGGCTCTCTACTCAAATTGGACTCAATTGTACTGACACCCTTTCCAATAATGAAGAGAACACTAACAGCCCATGGAGTGAGTTGGCAATAGAAATATGCAAAATATCATCACTGGATTCCCCTACTTCCATGCTTATAAGAGGCAAGATCTGGGTGAGAGTGTTTTCAACACCTTAACTGAGTTTTGTGGAGTCAAAAGGTACAATGATTATGGCTGGCTCCTCCTAGATATTTTGGATACAGTTCCAAAAGAAAGGTATGAGCTAATGGCTTCAAATTTGCAACTTAAATGCAGCATGAATGATGTGAAAGTTTCTGTGTGCTCTGAAAGACAATCTTGTTTCATGCCGCCACAGGCTTGAGATCTCTGAAAACCAGACTCAGACTCTCACTGTACAAGTAGCAGAGTTAAAAAGGAAATGAACATTTCAACCTCGCAGGATGTCTGCTGTTAAAGTGAAGGCATTGATTGGAAAGGAGTAGAACCCTGAGGATTGGGAGCGAGACATATGGAATGGTGGGGACACTGGAACCCTAAATTCTGCTGAGACTTTGCCAGATAAACCTGTGATGGCCAGCCCTCTGGAGACCACACTTTGTCAACCTTGTATTACCCAGCCTCCAGCCTGCCCCAGGGAGTCCAGACCTCCTTCCAGTCCTGAGGTGGGTACCAGCCAAACTAAAGCCTGCACTGCCCAGCCTCTGGCCTGCCCCTAGGAGTCTGGACTTCCATCCAGCCCTGAGGCAGGTACCAGCCAAACTCCAGACTGCACTGCACAACCTCCACCCTGCCCTGAGGAATCTGCCTTCCAACCCCTGCCTAAAGAGATTAATCCTGTTTTACCAGATGAAAATACAAAGGAATGCCCTGAGGTCAGTAGCTTGCAAGGCATTTCTAATACTTCTCCTTGCACACCCCCACCAACCCTCTTCTCTTTGATATTATGTGTGGGAATGGATACTAAGGGTATGGGATAATGGTGGAAGGACTATAAAGTTGGATCAGGCTGAATGAATTGATACCGGCCCACTAAGCAGAAATTCTGTATCGAATGCTGTAGCTTGAAGGGTTAGAAAGGGTTCTAACAGTTTGTTTGGGTGGCTGACTGAAACATGGACCAAAAGATGGCCTAGCACGTCTGAGGTTGAGATGCCCAATTTGCCCTGGTACACAGTAGAAGAGGGAATTCAAAGGCTTAGAGAGATTGGAATACTAGAATGGATTTACCATTTAAGACCTGCCCACCTACCCCAGGAATGTCCAGAGGACACACCTTTAACCAGGTCTGTGAGGAATAAATTTTTAAGAACCACTCTATCTTCCCTGAAGAGCTCTGTGGTTGCTCTTCTCTGTAGTCGAGATATTACTGTAGGGACTGCTGTAATGGAATTATGGGGATGATTGGATCTCGGGCCTGTAAAAGTCAAGTATCAGCAGTTAATTGCCAAAGACAAGGTGGGCATGGCTACTGCAATGAAAGGCAGACTCAAAGTGGCAAACAAAATACTCTGAGTCACATAGTGTTATGGTGTTGGCTAATAGATCATGGTACCTAGAAGTGAAATAGATGGGCAACCTACTAAATTCCTTCTGGATCTATATAAGCAGAAGAGTTCTAGGTCGAGTAAACAAAACCCTAACTCAAATTACAGATACAAAGAATCACGGCCCCTTAATCAATTCCCAGACTTGAGACAGTTTACAGACCCAGAGCCCCTTGAATGAGTAGGCGGCCAGGTCCCCTTGGGGAAAGATCCTTTTAAACTGCCAGAAATTTATACTGTTAATCTTCCTCCCAGCTTTCCCCAAGGAGACCTATGGCCTTTTACCAGAGTAATTGTGCATTGAGAAAAAGGAAATGATCAGATATTTTGGGGATTATTACACAACTGGCTCAGAAGTGACATTAATTCCAGGAGATCCAAAACATCACTGTGGTCTACTAGTCAGAGTAGAGGCTTATGGAGGTCGGGTGATTGATGGAGTTTTAGCTCACGGTCATCTCACAATGGGTCCAGTGGGTCCCTGGACCCATTCTGTGGTTATTTTCCCAGTTCCAGAATGCATAATTGGAATAGATATACTCAGCAACTGGCAGAATTCCTACACTGGATCCCTGACTTGTGAAATGAGGGCTATTATGGTAGGAAAGGCCAAGTGGAAGCCACTAGAACTGCCCCTGCCTAGCAAAATACTAAACCAAAAGCAGTATCAGATTCCTGGAGGGATTGCAGAGATTAGTACCACCATCAAGGATCTGAAGTATGCAGGGGTGGTAATTCCCACCACAACCCCATTCAACTCTCCTTTTTGGCCTGTGCAGAAAACAGATGGATCTTGGAGGATCATAGTAGATTATCGTAAACTTAACCAGGTGGTAACTCCAATCACAGCTGCTGTCCCAGATGCAGTATCATTGCTTAAGCAAATCAACACATCCCCTGGTACCTGGTATACAGCTATTGATCTGGCAAATGCTTTTTTCTCAGTTGCCATTAGTAAGGACCAGCAAAAACAGTTTGCTTTCAGCTGGTAAGGCCAACAATATACCTTCACTTTCCTGCCTCAGGGATATATCAACTCCCCAGACCTATGTCATAATATTGTCTGCAGGGACCATGATTATCTCTCCCTCCCACAAAACATCACACTGGTCTGTTATATTGATGATATCATGTTGATAGGACATAGCAAGCAAGAAATAGCAAAGTCTCTAGACTTACTGGTAAGGTATTTGCGTGAGAGAGGATGGGAAATAAAACCAACAAAAATGCAGGGGCCTTCCACCTCGGTGAAATTTCTAGGTGGCCAGTGGTGTGGGGCATGTCAAGATATCCTTTTTAAAGTGAAGGATAAGCTATTGCATCTGGCCCCTCCTACGACCAAAAAAGAGGCACAACACTTAGTTGGTATCTTCGGATTTTGGAGACAAAACATTCCTCACTTGGGTGTGCCACTCCAGCCCATTTACCAAGTGACCAGAAAATCTGCTAGTTTTGATTGGGGACTGGAACAAGAAGAGGCCCTGCAACAGGTCCAGGCTGCTGTACAAGCTGCACTGCCACTTGGGCCATAAGATCCGTAAGATGCAATGGTGCTAGAAGTTTCAGTGGCAAATAGAGATGCTATCTGGAGACTTTGGCAGGCCCCTATAGGAGAATCACAACGCAGACCCTTACGGTTTTGGAGCAAAGCCCTGCCATCCTCTGCAGATAACTACTCCCCTTTTGAGAAACAGCTTTTGGCCTGCTACTGGGCCTTAGTAGAGACTGAACGCTTAAACATGGGCCATCAAGTTAACATAAGACCTGAGATGCCTATCATAAGCTGGGTATTGTCTGACCCAACCAAACCATAAAGTTGGGCGTTAACAGCAGAACTTCATAATAAAGTGGAAGTGGTATATACGAGACAGGGCTCAAGTGGGTCCTGAAGGCACAAGTAAGTTACATGAGGAAATAGCCCAAATGCCCATAGTCACCACCCCTGCCATGTTACCTTTTCTTTCCCACACCACAGCTTGACCTCTTGGGGAATTCCTTTCAATCAGTTGCCTGAGGAAGAGAAAACTCGGGCCTGGTTTATAGGTGGTTCTGCATGACATGCAGGTACCACCCGAAAGTGGACAGCTACAGCACTGCAGCCCTTTTCTGGGACATCCCTGAAGGACAATGATGAGGGCAAATCCTCCCAGGGGGGCAGAACTTCAAGCAGTTCACCTGGTTGTTCATTTTGCTTGGAAGAAATGGCCAGAGGTGCGTTTGTACACTTATTCATGGGCTGTTGCCAATGGTTTGGCTGGATGGTCAGGGATTTGGAAGGGACATGATTGGAAAATTGGTGACAAAGAGATCTGGGGAAGAACTATGTGGATAGACCCTTCTGAGTGGGCAAAAAACATGAAAAGATTTGTGTCCCACATGAATGCTCACCAGAGGGTGACTTCAGCAGATGATTTTAATAATCAAGTAGATAAGATGACCCACTCTGTCTAATGCTCAGCCTCTTTACCCAGCCACTCCTGTCAGTGTCCAATGGGCTCATGAACAAAGTAGCCATGGAGGTAGGGATGGAGGTTATGCATGGGCTCAGCAACATGGACTTCCCCTCACCAAGGCTGCCTTGGCTACAGCCACTGCTGAGTGCCCAATCTGCCAGCAGCAGAGACCCACACTCAGCCCCAGATATGGCACCATTCCACGAGGTGATCCGCCTGCTACTTGGTGGCAGGTTGATTACATTGGACCACCTCCATCATGGAAGGGGCAGTGATTTGTTTTAACTGGAATAGACACATACTCTGGATATTGGTTTGTATTCCCTGCATGCAATGCTTCTTCCAAAACTACCATCTGTGGACTCATCGAATGTCTTATCACCACCATGGTATTCCACACAACATTGCTTCTGATCAAGGAACCCATTTCACAGCAAATGATGTATGGGAATGGGCACATGCCCATGGAATTCACTGGTCTTACTATGTTAGACAGAACAGTGGAATGGCCTTTTGAAGACTCAATTACGGCACCAACTAATTGGCAATACCTTGCAGGGCTGGGGCAATGTTCTGCAGGAGGCTGTGTGTGCTCTAAATCAGCATCCACTCTGTGGTGCTGCTTCTCCCATAACCAGGATTCATGGGTCCAGGAATCAAGGGGTGGAAATGGGAGTGGCACCACTCACTATTACTATTACCCCTAGTGATCTACTAGGAAAATTTTTGCTTCCTGTCCCTGCAATCTTAAGCTCTGCTGGTCTACAGGTCTTAGTTCCAAGAGGAGGAGTGCTGCCACCAGGGAACATAACAATAATTCCATTGAACTGGAAGTTAAGATTGCCACCTGGCCACTTTGGGCTCGTCCTACCTCTGAATCAACAGGCAAAGAAGGGAATTACTGTACTGGCTGGGATGACTGATCCTGACTATCAAGGGGAAATAGGACTGCATCTACACAATGGGGATAAAGAAGAGTTTGCCTGGAATACAGGAGAATCTCTAGGGCATCTCTTAGTACTGCCATGCCCTGTGATTAAAGTCAGTGGAAAATTGCAACCACCTAATCCAAGCAGGACTAACAATGGCCAGAATATTCAGGAATGAAAGTTTGGTTTCACCCTATGTAGCAGTTTGACATGATTTATGAATTCCAAAAATAGATAATGGATTATGTTTGTAAACTGGTCTGTACCTGGGTGTGATTAAATTATGATTAGGGCTTTGATTGAGCCACGTCAGTAAGATGTTGAGTCACCACTGCCTTGGTGGGCAGGGACTCACAGATAAAACTGCATGGCAGAGCAGAGGAGTTAGTTGAAGTTCTGATAATAAGTCATGAGCTAGAGCCCCGGGAAGTAAGCACACAGAGGATCATCGTGAGGAAAGAGAAAAGGCCCCATGAAGAGAAACAAGACATTCACCTAATAGTCTACAGCTGCCCTTGTGGAGCTAACACAGCAGCTGAGCTCAGAGAGAGGCAAGCCCCAGGAAGAGAGGAACCCAGGAAGCCTGAACCCTTACAGATGTCGACAGCCATCTTGCTTCAACACGTGGCAATAACTTTGGTGAGGAAGGTAACTTGTGCTTTATGGCCTGGTGACTGTAAGCTTCTACCCCAAATAAATACCCTTTATAAAAAACCAACTGATTTCTGGCATTTTGCATCAGCACCCCTTTGGCTAACTAATACACCCTACCACACAAAGAACCATGGCCAGCTGAGATGTTTGCTGAGGGTAACGGAACATGGAATGGGTACTGGAAGAAGGTGGTAATAAATAAGAACTTCAACCATGTACGCAGTTACAGCAACAAGGGCTGTAATAGTCATGAATCTTTCTTCCTTGTTTTGTTATGAGAATGATTGTATATGTACATAAAACGAACATCTTTGTTTTCTTCCCTAACCCTTTCCCTTATCATATGACAAATTGTATTAGTTTCATGTCATAATATTTAAGGATGTCAAGTTAAAGAGTGAATATTACCTAAAGACTTCCATCCTATTCTGTAGGGAATTAATGCATTCCCAGTTGTATGCAGGACAGTTGAATATTCTTAGGCAGAAACATATATACACATGTCTGTTATTGTTTTTACTCAGAGACTAAGTATGGTTTAAGGTAACCTGTATGGTTGCCAAGTTGACAAGGGGTGGACTGTGATGGTTAGGCTAATGTGTCAACTTGGCCAGGTAATTGTGCCCAGTTGTTTGGTCAAGAAAGCACTGGGCTAACTGTAATACAAGGACATTTATGGACTTTAGTCATCAGTGAGTTGACTGCAAAGATGGCTGATTACATCTACAATCAACCAGGGAGATTGCTGTCAGCAAAGAGTGATGTTTTATCCAATCAGTTGAATGCCTTAAAAACGGGAAGTGATTTCAGCATTCAGAGAATTTCCCAGCTAGTCTTTAGACAGTCAGTGTCTCCCGGAAACTCATCCAGGCCCTTCATTGGACTTTCATCAGAGGCCCTGGTTTGCAACCTGCCTGTGGAATCTGGACTTGTGCATCCCTGTGGTCATGTGAGAGAATTTTATAAAATCTCTTACCATTTACAGATATCTCCTGTTGATTCTGTTTCTCTAGAAAACCCTAATACAGCTAGTTACTTCTTCTTATTCACTAGGTCCAATCAACATATCATCAATATAATGGACCAGTATGATGTCTTCTGGAAGGGAGAGGTGCTCAAGGTCCCTAAGGACTGGATTATGACATAGGGCTGGAGAGCTGATATACCCCTGAGGTAGGACAGTGAAGGTGTACTGTTGGCCTTGCCAGCTGAAAGCAATCAGTTTCTGATGGTCTTTATTATCAAGTATCAATGAAAAGTATTTCCCAGATCAACAGCTACATACCATATATCAGGGGATGTGTCAATTTACTCAAACAATGATACCATATCTGGAAGAGCAACTACAATTAGAGTTAACACCTGATTAAATTTACGATAATCCACTGTCATCCTCCAAGATCCATGTGTTTTCTGCATAGGCCAAATAGGAGAGTTAAATGGTAATGTGGTGAGAATCAGTACCCCTGTATCCTTCAAGTCCTTGATGGTGACACCAATTTCTGCAATCCTTTCAGGAACGCAGTAGTACTTTCATTTACAGGCATGCCTCAGAGATATTGCAGGTTTAGTTCCTTAATACTGCAATAAAGCAAGTCACGAATTGTTTGGTTTCCCAGGGCATATAAATGTTATGTTTACACTATACCAGAGTGTAGTAAATAGGCAATGGCATTATATCCAATTAAACAATGTATATAAATATACCTTCATTAAAATGTAACAGAGCACACAAACTGTGCACATGTTGATGGAAAAAGCGCCAAAAGACTTGCTCAATACAGAGTTGCCACAAACCTTCAATTTACCAAAAAAAAAAAAAACAACCTCATTATTTGCAAAACACAATTAGGGAAAATGCAATAAAACGAGGTATTCATGTACTATTTTGCTAGATACAGACAGTTATAGTGGCTTTTCCAACCATAATATCCCTCACTCCACAAGTCAGGGAACCAATGTGGGGATCCTGCTAGTGGCTGAGTATTTCTATTGCAATTATTAATTCTGGAACTGGGGAAGTAACACAGAATGGGTCTGGGGATCCAATGGATCCATTGTGAGATGGGCCTGAACTAAAACTTCATTGTTCACCTGACCTCCATAAGCCCCTATTCTGTCTGATGACCACAGTGATCTTTTGGATCACCTGGAATTAATGTCACTTCCAAGCCAGTGTCAAATAATACCTGAAATGTCTGCTCATTTCCTTATTCCAATGCACAGCCACCCCGATAAAAAAAAAAAAAAAAAAAAAAAAAAAAAAACATAGTTTCCTTTGCAGAAGGCTGGGAAGAAGACTAACAGTATAAATTTTTGGCAATTCCCTAAGGGGACCTGGTCTTCCTTTCATTCAGGGGTTCTAGGTCTCTAAACTGTCTTGAGTATGGAAATTGATTGAGGGGACATGACTCTTTGTTTTTGTGATTCAAGTTAGACTTTGGTTCACTTGACCTACAACTCTTCTGCTTATACAGATCAAATAGGAATTCAGTAGACTGCCTATCTATTTCAATCCTAGGTACCCCAATCAGCTAGCCATTACCACAGGACTCTACAAATGAGACTATTCTGATTACTACTTTGACTCTGTTGCCCATTATTGTAGTCACATCCACCTTGTCTTTGGACATTAAGTGCTGCCACTTGGCTTCTGTCAACCCTGTATCTCATCATTCCCATTGTGTTTAAGGATCAAAGCTCAGTAGCAACAATTTCCACAGTAACATCTGACCCACAGATAAGAGCAGCCACAGAGCACTTCAGGGATAATGGAGTTTATCATATAAATTTATTCTTCACAGTATTGGTGAAAAGTATGTACTCTGGACATTCCTAGGGTGGGTGAGCAGGTCTTAAATGATAAAACCACTCTAACATTCCTATCTCTCTAAGCCTTTGGATTTCATTATCTACAATATACCAGGGTATTTCTGGCAATTCAACTTCTGGCAATGTATACCACTTTTTGCTCCATGCTTCATTCAACCACCCAAACTGTTAAGAGTCCTTTTAAACCCCTCAAGCCACAACATCAAATCCAGAATCTCTCCTTAGTAGGTCCATATCAAGAAATTCAGCCTGATCCAACTTTACGTTCCTTCCAAAATGATCCCTCACCCTTATTATCCATTTCCACATTTCCCTGATTTCTGTCTATATAAACTGAATCATGCAGTTCTTTTGGAGAGTAGTACACTTCCTCATGGTTCACAATTTGTACCTCACCTTTCAGAATCTTTTGCAACTTCAGTCTCGTTATAGGTCTGGAATAAAAGAGGGGTGTTGAGGGAAAGTCATGAGAGGAATTAGCAGTGTCTTGCAATCCAACTACCTCAGGCATTCCAATGCAGTTTCCTCTAGTGAAATATGGTTAATCTCTTCAGACAGAGGTGTGAGAGCTCCTCTGAGAGGGAGTTATAATTTTATCAGGTACAGTAGGATTAATCTCTTCAGGTGGAGGCTGGATGGTTGATTCCTCAGGGCTGACCAGAGATCAGGAAGCAGGTTCCTCAAGGTAGGATGAAAGTCGGTACGTTGATTTCTCAGGGTAAACCATTACGAGTTTATCTAGCAAAGAAGACTCAGCAGAATCTAGGAGTTAATATCCTGACTGTCATCATTATTAACCCATAAATCCCCTTTCCAATTTTTATGACCCCATTCCTCTCCAACCAACACCCTCACTTTAACAGAAAACACCCCTGTAATGCTGGGAGTTCAATTTACATTGTAATTCAGCCACTTGCACAATGAGACTCTGGGTCTGGTTTTCAGAAATCTCAAGTCTGCAGATACAAGAAACAAGAGTTTCTTTCAAGGCACACAGAAACTTTCATATACTTCATGTGGTGCTTAAGCTGGGAATCTGAAGCCTTGAATTCATCCTTTTATTGAACAGCTGTATCCATCCTGTTTAGGAACAACCAGCCAACAGAATTTTTCTTTTTAACTCCAATCTTTTTACAAGCATTTGAGTAGCGGTAGCCAATGATGGTATTTTGCTCTCTCTTGCCAATTCACACCATAGACTATCAGTGCCATCTTGAAGAGTCATTATTGCCTTTGAATCTAATCACATAACAGAGTCCAAAAAACCCAAAACCAACTCAGAAATCTTATCCTTAAGATTCTGTTTCTCAAGAACCACACCCAGTACCAAATGTGTATTAGTCAGGATTCTCCATGGAAACATAACTGACAGGGTATATCTTTATATATTTCTATCTATACCTACATACATAGAATGTAAATATTATGAGATTATAGGAAATGGATCACGCAATTCTGGGGATGGACAAGTCCAATAGGGCAAGCCACAAGCTGGGATCTCTGGTAAAGGTGTTCAGTGAATTCCCCAGGAGAAGCTGGCTGGCTGAACTAGAAATGGAAATTTGTCCTTCTAACTGCTGAAATAATCAGTTCTCCTTTAAGGCCTTTAACTGATTAGATGAGAATTCTCTTGTTGTTGAAGGCAATCTCCTTAATTGACTGTAGATATAATCAAACACAGGTGCAACCAACTTACTGATGATATAAATCCATGAAATATCCTCATAGTAATTATCAGGCCAGTGCTTGCTTGAACAAACAACTGGGAGTCATAACCTAACCAAGGTGACACAAGAACTTAACCATCACAGGGGGTTTCTTTATATAGAGAGTCTTTTTTTATCTCCCCAATCATACAATCTATCAATTGGTGTGTTTAGACCATTTGCATTTAATGTGATTACTGTGATTATTCATATGGCTGGATTTAAGTCTAACATTTTATTATTTGTTTTCTATTTGTCCCCTATGTTTTTGTTTTGTTTTGTTTTGCTTTGCTTTGCTTCTCCTTTCCTGCGTACTTTTGGATTACTGGAATATTTTTAGCATTCCATATTCTAATTTCGGTATTGACTTTTTAGCTATTAGTATTTTTTTACTTATTGCTTTAGTGATTACAATATAACACATGACTTTTCATAGTCTGTTTAAAGTTACTATTTTACTCTTTCAAGTAACCACATAGGTCTCTTTACTCGCCTCCATTTCTGTTTTAAATGTCACTTGTACTACATATGCAAACACTGAAATGCCCCCCCCAAGTGATGTTACATTTGCTTTCAATAGTCATACATATTTTTACTGAAAAAATTATCATTTCAATTGCTCTTTCTCCATTCATGAAGCTCCACATTCCTCCCTAATATCATCTCCCTTTAGCATGAGAAATTTCATTTAGAATTTATTTTATACCAGGTATGCTAGCAAAAAATTTCTTAGTTTTCCTACATCTGATAAAGTCTTTATTTCGTGCTTTTTCTGTAAATTGAAATGTGGGTTGAAATTTTTTTTTCTTTCAGAACGTTGAAAACTTTGTTCCACTGTCTTTTATTCTCCATAGTACCCAATGAAAAACCAGCATTCATTTGAGTCATTGTTCCTCTAAAAGTGACATATTGTTTTGGTCTGTCTGCTTTCAGGAATTTTTTTCTCTATCTTTTAATTTCAGAAGTTTTATTCTGATGTATCTGGGAGTGGTTTACTTTGAGTTTACCCTTTTTTAGGGGTGTTGCTGAATCTGTGAGCTTACATCTTTTCCAAACTTGGGAATTTTTTAGCCATTATTTCTTCAAATATATTTTCTCTACCAATCTCTTCCTCTTCTCCTTCTGGGACTGTATTGACATGCATGTTAAAAATAACTTTTGATATTTTCTCACAGAAAGCCTCCCTGAGGTTCTGTTCCTTTATTTTTTCAATCTTTTTTCTCTCTATTCCACTCATTGGATAATTTCTGTTCATTTATTTTCCATTATTAGATCCCATCCAAGATCTTGTACTGCAATTGTCATTGTTTCTTTAGTTGCTCTTTTATTTGTTAATTGTATAAATATATATACAACATAAACTTTCCCATCTCAACTAGTCCCAAGCACAACATTCAGTGGGATTAATCACATTCACATTGTCGCATTACCCTCACCATCTTCCATTACCAGAACATTCCCATCACCACAGACACCCTATTCCAATTATGTATTAACTCCTCATTGCCCATTCCCCTGCCCCTAGTAACCTGCATTCCACTGTCTCCATGAAATTGCTATTTCAAGTAAGTGGAATCATACAATATCTATCCCTTTGTTTGTGACTTACTTAAATCAACATGATTTCTTTGAGGTTCATCCATGTATTGGCATTTATCAGAACTTCACTCCTTTTCAAGGCTAAATAATATTCCATTGTATGTATATACATCATTTTGTTTATCCATTCATCCAATAATGGACATCTGTGTTGCTTCCAATTTTTGGTTATTGTGAAAAATATTTCTATGGACACTGGTATACAAATATCTGTCCAAGTCCCTGCTTTCAATTATTATGGGTATATACCAGAAGTGGAATAGACGGGTCATATGGTAGTTCTTTCTTTTACTTTTTGAGTAACTGCCAAACTATTTTCCACAACAGCTTTACCATTTTACGTTCCCACCAACAATGTACTAAGGTTCCTATTTCTCTGCATCACTGCAAACTTGCTATTTTCCGTTTTTTAAAATAATGCACATTTTAAGGGGTGTAAAGAGGTATTTCTTTGTGGTTTTGATTTACATTTCCCTCATGACTAAAGAGGTTGAGCATCATTTTCATAAGTTTATTGTCCATTTGCATATCTTCGGAGAAATGACTATTCAAGTACTTTTCCCATATTTATAGGGATGTCTTTTTGTTGCTGAGTTGTAGGAGTTCTTTATATATTCTGGATCTTAAACCCTTACTCCCTTAGGTAGGAGTACTTTATATATTCTGGATCTTAAACCCAAAATATTCTCCCATTCTAGAGTTTGTCTTTTCACTTTCTTGATAATATACTTAGTTGCACAAAATATTTTAAATCCAGTATATTTATTTGGCTTTCTGTTGCTTATGCTTTTGCTATAAAGACTAAGTAACCCTCCCCATGTATTCTAAGAATTTTCTGGTTTTAGCTCTTCTATTTAGGTGGTTGATCCATTTTGCATTAAATTTTGTATATGATGTGAGCTAGAGGTCCAATTTCATTATTTTACATGTGGATATCGTTTTCCCAGCACCATTTGTTGAAGAGACTGCTCTTTCTCCACCAAGTGAACTTCCCTTGTCAAAACTCAATTGAAAGCAGCTCCTGGTGTTGGGGTGGGAAGGAGGAGCGCTTATGAGGAGAGGGTCCAGAGAACTGCTGTTTCACAAACGATGATTAGAATGGCTCTAAAGAGGTTGATAGCTGAGTACAAACAATTAACACTGAATCCTCCAGAAGGAATTGTGGCAGGCTCCATGAAGAGAATTGTTTTGAATGGGAGGCATTGATCATGGGCCCAGAAGATACCTGTTTTGAGTTTGGTGTTTTTCCTGCCATCCTGAGTTTTCCACTTGATTACCCATTAAGTCCCTGAAAGATCAGACTTACCTGTGAGATGTTTCATCCCAACATCTTTCCATCTTGTACGGCCCCAGCGATGACCCCATGGGCTATGAGGGCAGCGCTGAGTGGTGGAGCCCTATACAGAGCGTGGAGAATGTTCTCCTGTTGGTGGTAAGCATGCTGGCAGAGCCCAATGATGAAAGCGGAGCAAATGTGGATGCTTCCAAGATGTGGCGGGACGACCGAGAGCAGTTTTATAAAATCGCCAAGCAGATTGTCCAGAAGTCTCTGGGGCTCTGAGTCCCCACACCTGCATGTGCACATGCACAGAGCCACACACAGCTCAGCAGCTTCGTGTTTCTCCTCGGGAATTAGTGACATTGATACTCTGTGCTGGTACCAAAAAAGGCAGATTTACAGAACCACAGCATCTATTTTTTGCCCAATTTCCCTACCCCAAATAGGCTTCTCCTCTGAAATTACGATTTATGTAGAAAAATGACAGCCTAATGCAGTTTTAAAGTATTACCTGGAAGGTTCAGGTAGATTCCCAGCGCTGCCAGCACTGCCTTCCCGGCTAAGGAGCCCACAGGCAGCAGTCAGGACCTCATACACAGCATCCTGAGGGTTCCTTCCCCTAGCAGACCACAGGGGGCTGAATGTACGACACCTCCAGTGGGTGAGAAACAGTGGTGCTCTTTCCAAAGAAATGGGTCCTTGTGGCAGAAGCCGAGGGGCAGGGGCAGGGGCAGGAAGACTCATCATAGGCCACTCCTGTTTTCATCATGTGCAAGGAGGGGTACGTGCAGCGTTCTGTTATCTCATCTGATAAGCAGATGTTCTATTTAAAATCTAATTAAATCTTTTTCATTTGTTCTATATTAAAAACCATCACACTTAAGACTTATTTTCAGGAAATAAACATTTCTTAAAATTGTGGATTAATGAAAAATGGGTTATATAAAAAAGTTTACTGCTGTTTGTAAAGACCAATAGTACTTTTCTGATCACATTTCTCAAAGATTGACATTTATGTCTTAGCTACTAGTGAGTTTTTAGAGCAGGCATATAAGAGGTGTGCAGTTTTAGTGAAGATTTTTTCTGCATCTACAGGAGTTTTTCTTTCCCAGTCTAAAACCTGGGAAGTTCTAAGGTTTTGCACACTGTGGTTGCACCAGGAATTTTAACTGTTGGCAGAATCGTTCCTCGCATCTTCAGGGGGGGAGGGCATCTGTCATTAGTACAGAGCTGTGCTTCCCCATCCTGACCACTGGCCATGGAGGGTGGCACAGGGGGTCCCCAGGCCGCATGGGGACCGAGCAGAGCACCTTCCTGTGCTCTGTGGTTTAGATGCAGTTGGGGGCTCTGCAGCACAGCCTGGGGGCTCCTGTGAGCAGTGATAAGAGTCACATACCTGTTTCCAACAGGTCAGGTTTAAATAGGAATTTCTATTTTTGGAATAAGGGATTGTCTATCAGACATATAGTAGATTTTACCTGTTACCCTTTGATCCTCTTCCTTTCCTTTTAATGATGTATCCAGTGGACAAATAGTCTCTCTTGCTGAACCCTCACACAATTTCATGGTGTTAAAAATTACTGGTTAAAGGGGGCTCCAGATCGAGCCTCTGCAGAAACCAAATTTTTCTTTCTCAGAAGGAAATTGTTTAAAATTTTAAACCCAATACAGTAAGTTGTATTTGGAAGGGATTGGGAAAAGGTGAGGGATTGTGCCTAAATAGTATTTAGAGGTGTATTAACAAGGTGTAGCCCTTTCTATAAGGAGTGTAGAAGTGGTGTGTGCTGGTAGGCAGGCAGTGTGGGAGTGTCGCAGCTGGTCAGGAGGAGCCCTCACAGGGCATGTTTACCCATCAGGCTTCTGTGAAATTTGGGAAAGAAAGAGCAGCAGTCTCTTTGCAAAACAAAGTATTTTTATTCATTTTTATTTACTAAATGGGAAAAAAAAAAAAAAAAGCATTCCATGATGTCCTTATTCTGTGGTGGAATTTATACATTGTTAAAAATAAAGTTATGTATTTTCCCCCTAAAAGAAAAATTCAATTGACAATAGATGTAAGAGTTTCTCTCTGAACTATCAGTTTTATTCCACTGGTCTGTAAGTCTGTGCTTGTGGTAGCACCACACTGTTTTGATTACTTTAACTTTGTAGTAAGTCTTGAAACTACAAAGTGTATGTCTTCCAACTTAGTTCTTTTTCATAATGTTTTTCACTATTCAGAGTACCCTTCCCCTTCCATACAAATTTGATGATTAGCTTTTCCACTTCTGTGAAGAAGGCTATTAGAATTTTTACTGGGATTGTGTTAAATCTGTAAATTGTTTTGGGTAGTATTAACATCTTATTAAGTCTTCCAATACATAAGAATGGAACATCTTCCTGTTTATTTATGCCTCCTTTAACTTCTTTTAGTAATGAGTGTAGTTTTCTGCATATGCCTGCTTTACATCCTTGGCTATATTTATTCCAATTTTACCCTTTCAGCTGCTATTGTAAATGGAATTGTTTTCTTAATTTCTTTTTGGATTGTGTGTATTGCAGATGCATTTAAAAAAACATTGATTTTTGTGTATTGGTTGTATATCCTGCCACCATGCTGAATTTTTTATTAGTGCTACCAGATTTCTTGTAGATTCTTTTGGATTTTCTATAAAAGGATCAGGTTCCCTGTGCAAAGGAATAATTTTGCCTTTCCAATTTGGATACATTTTTTTTCTTTTTCTTGCCTAATTCCTCTGGCTAGTACTTCCAGTACAATATTGAATAGTAATGGTGATATTGAGCATACATTATCTTGTTCCTGATCTTGGGAAGGAAAGTTTTCAGTCTTTCACCATTGAGTATGGTTTTGTGGGTTTTTCATCTATGCTCTTCATCACATGGAGGAAGTTTCCTTCTATTCCTATCTTTCTGAATGTTTTTATAACAAGAAACAGTGCTGGATTTTGTCAAATGCCTTTTCTTTTTCAATTGAGATGGCCATGTAGTTTTTTTTGTTCTTTCATTCTATGAATGTGGACTATTATATTGATCTTTTTCTTAAGTTGATCCAGCTTTGCATTCTTGGAAAAAATACCACTTAATTATCGTGCATAATCATTTTTCAAGCAATTGGATTCGGTATGCTTATATTTTGTTGAGGATTTTTGCATCTATATTCATAAAGTATATTGGTATATATTTTTCTTACCTTGTAAGATCTCTAATTGGTCTTATCTTAGTGTGTTTCTAGCCACATAAAATGAATTAGGAAGTCTTCCCTCCACTTCAATTTTCTGGAGGCGTTTGAGAAGGATTGATGTTAATTCTTCTTTGATTCACCAGTGAAGCCATCTGGTCCTGGACTTTTTCGTTGTAGCTTTTTGATTACTGATTCAAAAAGTTACATGTTAACGGTGTATTGAGGTCTTCTATTTCCTCGAGTCAGTTCTGGTAGATTGTGTTTTTTGAAATTTGTCCATTTCATCTAAGTTGTCTAATTTGTTAGTGTACAACTGTTCATAATATCTAATAATCCTTTTTAGTTATTGTAATGTACCCTGTATTAGTCAGCCAAATTGGTGATGATGCAAAGTACTAGAATTCGGTTAGCTTTTATAAAGGGTATTTATTTGGGGTACAAGCTTACAGTTACAAGACCCTGAAGAGTCCAACTCAAGGTTACTTCCTTACAAACTCTATTGCCATGTATTGAAGCAAGATGGCAGTCGACAACTGAGAGGGTTCAGCCTTCCTCTTCCCTCTTAAGGCTCCACGGGTCCAACTTCTTCCAATCTTAGCTGTAGGCTAGCATAGGGCAGTATATCTTTCCTATAAGGGTATATATAGTAATTCTCTTCCAGGGGCTCATTTCTTTCTAGACTCAGCTGTTCTGTTCTCTTCACAAGGTCAGCTGTAAACTATCAGGTAAATGGCTTATCTCTCTTCCCGGGGCTGTCTATGGAGCTGTCAATCTTCTGTGTATCTTCTCTGTGTATCTACTTCTGTGTTCTTGATTGAGCGTCCGTTTATATAGCCCATGAAGGGGGCAGGGACTCAAACTGACTTGCCCTAATGTAGTGGTTGAATCAAAGCCCCAATACCAACATAATTTAATCAAAAACATCTCAGCTGAATCTAATACAATCAAAGGGTATCACTCCCAGAGGAACAGACCAGTTTACAAACACAATCAATATCTCTTTTTGGAATTCATAAATGATCTCAAACTGCCACATATCCCTTTCCATTCTGATTCCCCTTTTCTGCATCCCTTGTTTTTCCTTTGTCACTCTAACTATAGGTTTATCAATTTTATTGATCTTCTCAAAGAACCAACATTTGGTTTAATTCTTTTTTTTTTTTAATTTATTGAAGTATATCACTCATACATGAACATACATAAACAGTAAGTGCATAGCAATAGTTGTGAACTTACAAAACAAACATACATAACATCATACAGGGCTCTCATACCTCACCCTGTCACCAATACCTTGCATTGTTCTCAAACATTTCTTAAACAATTTATTGAAGTATATCATTCATACGTGAACATATATAAATTATAAGTGTTCAATAAACATTGTGAACATACAAAACAAACTTGTATAACACCATACAGGGCTCCCACACATCACCCCACCACAAATACTTTGCATTGTTGTGAAACATTTGTTACCAAATTATGAAAGAGCATCACCAAAGTATTACTACAAACTATAGTCTATATCTTACTCCCCTATAATTTATTTATTTACTTATTTTACTTACTTTTATCCATTTTTAACTCCCGCCCCCATTTTTGCTGTTTTTGTGTCCATTCGCTGGGCAACTCTCTGTGTCCATTTCCTGCCCTCTCTTCTCATCCTTCTCCTCCTGTCTTCACTGGGATTCGATCCTGGGAACCGCCGATGTGGGAGAGAGGCATCCTACCACCTGCACCACCTTAGTTTCTGTTTTTTCAGTACGTCTCGTCTTGCCTCTCTTTTGTGTCACTCTCCTGTTACATATCATCTTGCTGCGTGGCTCACAGGGCCTGGCGGCTCACCCGCGTGTGGGGCCTAGAGGCGCACCCACGCATGGGGCCTGGGGGGCGCACCAGCACGCAGGGCATGGGGGCCTCACCCGCTCATGGGGCCTGGCTGCACACTTGTGCATGGGTGGGGGGCTTTACAGGTTCATCCGCTTGCAGGGCCTAGTGGCGCACCTGCCTTCTATATTTTTCTTTTTTTTATTTTTACCGGGAGGTCCCAGGGATCGAACCCAGGTCCCTCCATATGGGAGACAGACACACAACCATTTGAGCCACATCTGTCCCCCTGCTATATCTTTTTTTTTTTTTTAAGATTTATTTATTTATTTATCTCCCCCTTGCTGCTTGTGTTTGCTGTGTCCATTCGCTGTGTGTTTTTTCCGTGTCTGCTTATCTCCCCCTTTGCTGTGAGGTCCTGCTGCATCAGCCCACCGCGCAGCGTGGGCTGGCCTGCTCTCACTAGGAGGCCCCAGGAAGTGAACCTGGGGCCTCCCACATGGTAAACGGGGGCTCTATCGATTGAGCCACACCCGCTTCCTGCTGTGAGGTCTTGCTGCATCAGCCTACCCCGCCGCGCGCCGGCCTGCCCTCACAAGGAGGCCCCGGTAAGTGAACCCGGGGCCTCCCATATGGTAAACGGGAGCTCTATTGATTAAGCCACACCCGCTTCCCCCTGCTATATCTCTTGAGGTTGGCCAAAGAAACCTAGAGTTACAGTCTTTTCCCATACAGGATGGTCATATAATAAATCAGCCTTAGTTTATCACCAGCATTCTAAAAACCAGACCTAGGGAGAAAAACTAGGTCTTGGGACACATGCATGGTTTCTAATATAGCGAATGTTTAGCCTACCCTGATTATCACAAAATCAGGTCAATGAGAATATTCACAATTCTATTATTTTTTAAAATTTCCTCTTTAACCTTTCTCTGTTCACTCAGGGTTTGGTTTGCTTTTCTTTTTTAGTTCCTCCAGGTGTGAGCTTAGTTAACTGATTTGAGATCTTTCTTCTTTTTTAATATAAGCAACAGAACTATAAATTTCCCTCTCAACACTACTATTGCTGCATCACATAAGTTTTGGTATGTTGTATTCTCATTTGCATTCATATCAAGATATTTCCTAATTTCCCTTGTAATTTCTTCTTTGACCCATGGGTTAAGAATGTATTGCTTAGTTTGCACATATTTATGAATTTTCTAGTTTTCCCTTTGTCTAGCTTCATTCCATTATGGCTGAAGAAGATACTTTGCATGATTTCAATCTTTCAAATTTTATTGAAACTTATTTTGTGCCCTAATATATAGTCCATCCTAGAGAATGACCTGTGTTGCATCTGAGAATAAGTACTCTGCTGTTTTTTGATGATGTGTTTTTTATATGTCTATTAGGTCTAGCTGCTTTATAATATGGTTCAAGTCCTCTATTGCATTACTGATCATCAGTCTATATGATCTATCCATTATTGAAAGTGGTGTATTGAAGTCTCCTACTATTGGAATAGAACCACCTATTTCTCCCTTCAAAACTGTCAACATTTGCTTCATATATTTTATGGTTCTATTGTTAGGTGTATATATGTTTATAATAACTATAGCTTCTTGATGAATTGAATGTTTAGCAATATATAGTAACTTTCTCTTTTGCTTTTAATAGTTTTTTACTTAAAACCATTTTGTCTGATGTTAGTCTAGCCTCCCCATTCTCTTTTGATTACTATTTGCATGGAATATTTTTCCCATCCTTTAACTTTCAACCTTTTTGTGTTTTGGGATTTAAGGTGTCTCTTGTAAACAGCATAACATTGGGTCATGCTTATTTTATCCATTGTGCCTACTCTGCTTTTTGACTGGAGAGTTTAACCTACTTTCATTTAAAATAATTACTAATAATGCAGCATCTACTTATCCCATTTGTTCTTTGGGTTTTATTATTCTTATATGTTTTTTGTCCCTCAGTTCTTCCATTACTGCCAATTTTTGCATTTAATTCATCTTGTTTAGTGAATCCTTAAGAATCCCTTCCATTTCCTTCTGTGTATATTTTCTGATATTTTTTGCGGTTATCACGGGGATTAAATTAACATCCTTATCTACAAAATATGTAACAATCACATTTCTTTGGTAGTTCAGTAGCATGTACAACCTATGTTCCTTCACCCCTCCATCCTCCTACCTCTATGTATGTCTTGTCACCAATTACATATTCATACA
Organism: Cabassous unicinctus; assembly: GCA_029593785.1. Lineage (NCBI taxonomy): Eukaryota > Metazoa > Chordata > Mammalia > Cingulata > Chlamyphoridae > Cabassous > Cabassous unicinctus. Next base: position 3,067 of record JAQZBX010025903.1, on the reverse strand, counting down.
TGATGAGCTTAAAGCCATTAATTTAACATTACTTTTTGTGCATTTGCATATTAGATCCAGTAAGAAGTAAAAAGTAGAATAACAAATCTAAAAAACAATAGTACTGACTTTTATATTTATCTATGTAATTATTTCATCATGTGGTTTTGATCTGTTGCCTAGTGCCCTATCTTTACAACCTGAAGAACTCCTTTTACATTTCGTGTAGGGCCAGTCTAGTGGTGACAAACTCCCTCAGCTTTTGTTTATCTGGAAATGTCTTTATCTCTGCCACAGTTTTGAATGACAGTTTTCCAGATATAGAACTCTTGGTTGGCAATTTTTTGCTTTAGCACTTTAAATATGTCATCCCACTACCTTCTTGCCTTCACGGTTTCCAATGAGAAATCGTCACTTACCTTATTGGGCCTTCCTTGTAAGTGACACACAACATCTCTTGTGGCTTTCAGAATTCTCTCCTTATCTTTGGCATCCAATAGTTTCATTATAACTTGTCCTATCATATGTCTATTTGGGTTTATCAACTTTAGTTTGTTCAGCTTCTTGGATATGTATATCCATGTCTTTCATTAAATTTGGAATGTTTTCAGCCATTATTTCTTTGAATATTCTTTCTGAATCCCCCTTCTCTTTTTCTGGAACTCCCAAATGTGTATATTGGTAAACTGGATGATGCCCCACAGGCTCCTCAGGTTCTGTCCACTTTTCTTCATTCTTTCTTCATTCTCCTTGTAACCCAATGATTTCAACTGCCATTTCTTCAAGTCTACTGATTCTTCTGTCAGTCACAATCTACTATAGAACCCCTCTAAGGAATTTTTAATTTATAATATTGTGGACTTCAACTCCATTTCCTTTTCATAATTTCTATCTCTTTTTTATATTGTCTTTGTATTCATGTATCTTTTGCCTGATTTCCTTTATTTCTTCCCATTTTCCTTTAGCTCTTTGTTCATATTTGGAACCATTTTATTTTTGCAAAATATTCTTATATATTTAATTAGAGAAATTGTGAGTTTACAGAAAAATCATGAATAACATGCAGGATTCACATATAACACCCTATTATTAACACTTGCATTGATGTAGTACATTTTTTAGAATTAATTAAAGCACATTTTTATAATAGTACTATTAACTATAGTCCATGGTTTAACTGAGGTTTCACTGTTTGTGAAGTTTCATGGATTTTTGTAAATTTTTATTCTGCTATCATATATACAACCTAAACACATTCAAATATATATATTTCAGTGTTGTTAATTAAGTTCATAGTGTTATGCTACCAACACCAGTATCCATTAGCAAAACATTGCCATCATTCCAAATAGGAACTGTGTAAATTTTAAGCCTTAACTCCTTATTCCCTGTCCCCACTCCATCCCCAGGCAACCTATAATCTAGATTCTGACTCCATGAGTTTGCTTATTCTGATCATTTCATATCAGTGAGATCATACAATTATTTGTCCTTTTGTAACTGGCCTATTTCATTCAATATAATGTCTTCAAGGTTCATCCATGTTGTCGCATGTATCAGTACTTCATTCCCTTTAATGGCTAAATAATACTCCATTGTATGTATGTACCACATTTTGCTTATTGATTCATCACTAGATGGACTCTGGTTGCTTCCCTCTTTTGCTAATTGTGACTAATGCCACTATGAATATCAATGTGCAAATATCTCTTTGAGTCCTGATTTCAATTCTTTGGGAATATATACCTCGAAGTGGGATTGCTGGGTCATATGGTAATTCTACACTTAGCTTTCTGGGGAACCACCTGTCTTCCATAGCAGCTGTACCATTTTACATTGCCACCAACAATGAATGATTGTTCCTATTTCTCCACATCCTCTCCAGCACTTATAATTTTGTTTTTTAATAGTAGCCATTCTAGTGGGTATGAAATGGTATCTGCTTGTGGTTTTGATTTGCATTTCCCTGATGGCTAATTATGTAGTACATATTTTCATGTGCTTTCTGGCCATTTGTTCATCTTCTTTGGAAAGATGGTTATTCAAGACTTGTGCTCATTTTTTAATTGGTTTGTCATTTTGTTGTTAAGTTGAAGAATTTCTTTTTATATTCTAGATATTAAATCTTTATTGGATATGTGGTTTCCAAATATTTCCTCCTATTGTGTATGTTGTCATTTTACTTTCATGATAAAGTCCTTTCAGGCATAAAAGTTTTACATTTTGACGCCTTATCAGTGGGCTCTACTTTGGAATCTGTGCTCCTGAGAGTGACAGAGATGGACTCAAATAAGTCCTCCCTGCACATGGTCCCTCAATCCCTTCTATTCAAACCTATATGTGAGGCTGGAGTTTGTAGGTGTACTTCCAGAAACTGGAGCCTCTGGCCTGCCTATGTGCCAGCTGTGCCTGGAATCTCGGTGGAGCTGCAACTCCTACTCTACAGCTCAATGGACTCACCCAAGTCACCTGGTGAGGAGACGATGATGGACAACGGCTATCCCAGGGAATGGAGAGAGCCTGCAGCTGAAGGCAGGATAATCCCATCCACCGTATCCATGGGATAAAAGCCTACTCTCACTTGGAAGTGGAGTGGACATCACCATTCCAGTCCCCTCAGGAGTGGAGGAAGAGCTATGGACTAGAGTGGACTTAATGGTATTCTGTTGTAGACATATTGTGACTCAAGCAATGGAAGAAATTATAACAGTGAGGTGGAGTCAGTGGCCACTAGACGCTTTCGGGGCGGGCAGGGAAAGGGCAGTTGTAATACAGGGGCTTTTTCAGGACTTGGGGGTTGTCCTGAGTGACGATGTGGAGACAGATATAGGCCATTTTACATCTGTATATACCATGCAGAACTGTGTGGGACAGAGTGTGGTCTATGATGTGAACTGTGGTCTATGCTTAGTGGCAAAGCCCCAGATGTGTATATCCATTGCAGGTGATGTGCCACACTAATGAAAGATGTTTATGTGAGATGTTATGGGAGATATGGGAGGTGGAGATCATGGGAATCCCTGTAATTTTTGTGTAACATTTATGTAATCTAAGCATCTTTTAAAATATATATGGAAAAAAAAAAAAA